>JAGXCT010032546.1:0-15890 GCA_022495035.1 Philopotamus ludificatus
AATGACTTGATCAATGGGTTGAATTAAAGGAGTATTATATAATACAAGCACTGCTTTCACTGGCAACCTCTTATTTTTAAAAAAATCTGAGTTCTGGAATCTATTTTATTGTTTTAGAACAAATCTTCGAAGATATTTCAATCAGAAAAAAAAAATTCTATCCTTTTAAATGATCTGAATTAGTTGGGTTCCAACTCTTCTTCTTTTTCTTCGGAAAGGTATGATGTAGATTCCCTTATTTTGAATCTTCATTTTTTTTATATTTATGCACACTGCAATAAATAATAATATATTACCCAACCATTGATTTTTTTTATTTATCAATTTTCGCAAATTATACAATGAGACATACTAATTTCTTGTCAATTTAGATATTGCCTGATACGTAAATAAAGTTAAAGATTGGGCAAGATACGGCGCTAATTATTTGGTTATTTATTATGGCTAGGTTAAATAAATATTTCGTTGAAAATACGTAAATGTTCAACATAACGCAAACGACGATTGGAAAGAGATAATTTAACTTGATTTTAAATTAATTATGAAATCAATATATAGCTTTATGCCATATTACATAAATTTATTTACATATTGCAAATATTGCATTCGATTGCTAAATCGTCGAATTTCAGACTTTTGTATCATCCACTAATTGTATTCATTGTTTCATTCCATAATCACCTCATTATACTCAATTTTTAATGCCGCTAATGATCAGATGGCTCTCAATTATATATCGTATTGTTCGTGTCTATTATATATTCGCAAATTTTATTTTCTTTGTAAATATCGTCACATCCTTTTGCCACTTTTGTCATCTTTAAAATTCCGCTCTGCAAAGAGCAACGGGATCGAGCGATTTCATCAAGTGGAAAATATCCGGATGACACACGTGCCGAATACGCAATTTTCTCATAAATATTTATTTAAATCAGTTCAGTACGTCCGCAGAAAAAAAATATAATCCGACACAAATTGTTTCTTATTGGCACACCGAAGACAAATTAGTTGGACAATGAATACGAATGAGTTTGCGGCCACGATTGAATTATGCGATCGTTACAATCCAGATTTTTATATAAATGTCCCATTAAAAAGATTAATATGTTTAGATGATGCAAATGAGCAACGATCCCCGTCATATTTATTAATTATTATGAAATTGATAATATCACGATTTGTGCATAATCCTTATGGCGTCAATTTCCTTGTGATATTCACGCAATTAATCGTAAATTATGTCTTATTATGCGCCATATTATACGTGTGTCCTATGAGAACATTTGAATACATCATTTAATATTAAGTAACCGCTCTTATATAAAGTAATTTATTATTATATCAAGTATGGCGAATCGGTTTCATACGAATGTAATTGAACTATTTTTTTTTATAAATACTAAATTTCATAACGACTTCGACATTTTAAACGCTTTTTTATTTGAACTCGATTTGACAGTATATTAAATATTTATATACATATGTAAATATTTCATAATAAAAATACTGGATTCTCTTCACAGTAATTATTTGAATGCAATTATAATTATGTATATTTGCACATAATAATTTATATTAAAACTATGCGTCATTTCTATTTCCCATGCGAAAAATTATTTTATTTTTCTGAAATGGTGTCATTTTTTTAATGAAAAGCACGGTGAGAATATATTTTATATTTTATTTATATGGATCGATGGATATTAACTTTCATTTGCAGCATATATGTGTATAAATTGTATGTGAAATAATAATCCTCATCATCGTTCTCATGATTATCGATCAACTCTTCATTCAGTTGTAAACGGTCACGTCCGATTAATTAAAACTCGCTTGCTTGTTAATTGAAATTAATATGCAGAAAGAAAGTTGCATGTAAAATTATCTCAAAAGATTTATTTTTACCATTGAATGTCAAATATACAGTTATATTTTGTTAATTGAATGAAAATATATTTTTATTATATATAATATTTATGCCATTATTAATACGTGTAAATATTTATATAAATTTGGGTTTACATTTTTACTTACAAATATTATTATGAATTAAATTAAATAATAATAAAGATATGCATTCAGTGTATAACAAAAATGCATCCGTTTATTTGGGAGCTATTAAATATTATCTACGTATATTTCATCTATTTTTATTTATTATTATACATATAAGTTAATTTATGTGTTATTTCCGACGATAAATAAAAGAAATATTAGATTATATTGAGCTGTGTTGTAACAAAATTGGGTATAAATAAAATCAAGTTTTCCAAACATAATCAACCCTCCTATAGCGCTTTCCGTTATTGAACAGCGTGTGCACAATCCCTCCTATAGTGCTTTTTTCTAAATCGCTCTTTCTATAAAAGATTATTTTTTCTAGATGAAATTACATATTTCGGAAATATTCAATACGTTGCTAAATGAAATAAAGGCCCTTTGGTTGACAACAAAATATAATATGCGAGCGTGAACAAACTAAAAATAAAATAAGGTCATTTAAAATATTAGAATGGAAAAATGTTTTATATATTGATTTCATTTAATCTACAAAATACAATTAAAATTCCTAACCTCAAATTTTGTATGGATACCTAGTCTTCTATAGAGCGGGTTTCTATTGCGTGGCCCATATCTCGTTGCTATGGAAGGGTTGTCTGTACATATTTGTATTCATTTGAAATCCTATAATACGAATTATACACTTGATTTTAATTAATTAATTAATATTGAATTTTAAAATCATAATCATAATTTTAAAACCAGAACCAACAATCTGTTATGCTTGTCTTAGCTAACCGCGATTCAGCTAAGATTTAAGAGTTTACCATCCACCGAAATCTATGAATTTTATAGTATGATACATATTTTATAATATATACAACCGACCACCCTCGCATCTTTTAAATATTTTTTCTATTCTCGTGCCGTGTCCGCTAATGAATGTTGATGATCATGGATGTCACCGCTGTGTTGTCCATTACTGCCCTAAACAATTATGTGGCATCTCCCTCAAATCATTGTCGTAGGTTTTTCAGCCAGACGTTCGTGATCTTCCGGGTCCTCGTCTCCCTTGATTCTTTCTTACCCTGATGAATCAGTTAGTCAGTGTTTGATATGTTTCGGGATGTCGCTTTGGATTTTATTGCCAGGTTATCATTTATGCATCGTAAAATAAATAAATAAATAATATTTTATTTCAATTACTGTATCACGACAGTTGTATTTTTTTTATTGCTATTTTTGCATTTAATGAGTATTTAAATAAATATTTGAATGCTGTCGATTTATGTAAAAAAAATATTTAATTTAACCAAAATGTATGATAAAAACTATTATTACATTCTTTAATATAACAAGTATATATTCAATTAAATCAATTTCATTTCTTGTTGGTAACTTACTCTCAGTCAGATAAAGTAAGTTAACCGCGACTCAGCTTAGTTTGTACCTGGATAGGTTAACCTAGCGGCGAAAATCTATAAATTCTGGGATTTTTTTATGATACTGGCTAGGGGGAAATGTTGCCCCCGTATCTTTAGAATCTTTATCGAACTATATGTGGGTGAATGGCGTTTTGGATTTTTTTATGTCATAATATTGATTCACATCGTTAAATAGTATAATATAATAAGTATATATAGAACGTTATAATAAAATAATTATATTATAGAAAGTAAAAAGTTAATTTATTATTTGATTCTTCAAATCGCTTATATGATACTAATTATATAACAAAGTTGACACAATTAACACATAACATTATATAATAATATATGTCATTTAGATTGGTACGTGTGCGTAATTTATGCACGATAATAATTGCATATTAAATTATTTAGTGATACTGCTTAAGTTGTTTAAGCTTGTTGCTTCTCCGCTCGATGAAGTCGTTATTATATTATTTTAAATAAAATTAAGTCGTATTAATTAATGTGTTTTTAATACGGATACATACGTTTTAAAACATTGTGTTAAACATTATTTATAAAGGATTGAACTTTGTTTGACTTAATCTCATGGGATCTGGCACCACATACGTCGCGTTTAATCCCCCATCCCTACCGTTTTATCCTTATTATTAATGGCTTAAAACTTTGTGGAGCGCATATGTAAAATATTGTATAAATGAATTTAAAAATAATCATCGAACGAGGCCGGATGAGAGATCAAACCGCTGAAACCACAAATCCATTTCGACGTTTTATGTGCATAGCGCCGTTCGATGATGACAATGACACGAAATTGGTCTCAATCAGTGTCACGATGCACACGGAATCATGAAGAAAATCATTTCGTAATTTAAAATTAATAATATAATCGAAATGTATAGCAATGTAATCTCCGTCTGACCCGCAACGAAATTATGACTAAAATGTGTTATCAAGTAAAATTTTGACAACTTTCTATATATGTTTCATCATTAAATTGGTCGAAACACAGCGCTCGGAAAATCCTACACGTTTTTTGTTTATTATTTTTTCAGAATATCATTTGCGTGACCGGTTTTTGCGCCTTTATTAAATTATTAAATATCCACAAAATTTTCACACCAGTTTTAGCCGTTAACAGCACTCGGTATATCACATAATCGTTAAATATATATTTTATGTAGCTTTTACCCGGGAGCAATTTCCGTCGCCAAACTTTCACCCGAAAATTCCGTCGAAATGTAAATTTTTAGATCCACTTATTAATTTCGATTCTATAAATTTACATAAATAATATTAATGTGTCACTTATCGATATAACAGTTTTCGCGGTATTAAAATTTTAATTAGCTTCTTTATATTCCGAGCATTGTTCCACTATTGAATTGAAACAATTAGCACAGATCCATTGTGCATTTTATGTTTTTTTTTTATCGTATTCAACGGAGGCAATTTATGATGCAGTTCAGATGCAACTCTGTCTCACGTGAAGTGCGTCATTATCGTTTCTAAATTAGAACATGAAAGCTTTTCTCTGGTGTTTTGTATTCTCTTGACAGAATCTTCATTCCGTCATAATTACGACGTTTGAATAGCAACAGGAATTCATTGATACTAGAACATTACATATCATTATCGAGCGATGTCTTACTTTCATATCTCTTCTTAATGGACGAAAGTCTCGTACCTAATAAGTGTTATCATTCCTAGAGACGCCATAAATAATTTCGGTGTTCATTCATGCACAGATGCAGTCGGTCGTGTATGTATATCGTTCTGTTTTATTGTGTCGATGCATTTTTTTCTTTGTAAACGTCAATAATAACATGAAGATAATGCAGGTCATTATTCTTTTATTCAATCTTAATAATTTGACTTTAACCCCAGACTGTGATAGACATGGGATCATAATTTAATACAAATAAAATATTACATCTTCATTAGTAATATTTTTTTTTCTTAAAATATTTTTATTGTGGTATTATTATTCCGGATGCATCGCCATTGACCTGATGCATTTTTCGTTCATCCTTTCTCCTGTTTTCCTCCTTACATACTGAATGACATCCGAGCCAAAAAAGTTAAATTTGCTTTCATCCGCGAAGATAACTTTCCTCGATTCCTCTTTAGTCCAGGTCCGATAAACTTTTGCCTATTTGAGACTTTAACGCGCATTTGTTTCAAGAGAAGTGAGTTTTTCATCGGTGATCTTGCCGTAAAATAAACTTCCCTGAGCCTTCTCTGGACCGTTTCGACACTGACTTTAGCTCCTCCACCTCCAATGAACTCTGTTCTTATATCCACTGCAGTTTGAAATCGGTTGGTTGAGTCGAACCAATTTAAAAGACTATCTGTTATCTTCTACTTTGGTCCTGTTCCTTTTTTGCACTCTACTGACCCAATCTTTTGGAATTCCTTTATAAATTTAGTCACTGCAGGTTTACTAAACCCTAGTATTGTTAAGTAGGTTAATTTTCTTCATTTTAAAACGTTATTTTTTATTTTTCATATATTTTTTAATATGTTATGATTCTAATCTAACCAGTTGTTTCCTTTTAGAATTAGTCACAAAATCGTTATTATCATAGTCATATCCAGTGACGGCTCGTGGGTAAAATATTTGGGGGTGCTGCGGAAGATTAAAAATTAAAAAAAAATATATATCAAAAGTGTGCGGTACTGCTCCAAGCCGCAGCGCAACACAACGCTTAACGATCCGCAATATCCGCGTTAAACCGCGTAAATCAAAGTACATTATTTCTTACACGATTTTGAAATAACACGGTTATAAGAACGAATACTATATGTTTTCACAAATTATTTCTTCTGACGCTATTTATTTCCAGAAATAAAAATAATAAATATTTTAAATTACGCGCATTGTTGCATCCCGGTGTTCATTGATGCAAAAAGAGGATTTTATGTCGCAATAATTCTATATATTTTTTTTTTACTTTATCATTTTATATGAGTAATAAATTATCTCAGTCGTTGTTAACTTATTTGTTACCTAAAAGCCATAACATTAATTATATATTTGATAAAAATAATAAAAAATAAAAAGAAATGACTAGATGGACATAAATACGAATAAAAAATATTGATAATAAAATAAATAATATTATTTTATTTATATTCTCTTTATTTTTTAATGTTTTTTAATTAGAACACTTTTCGCGAATCTCTGAAAAGACTACTCCGCATCTAAAGGGTCAAGTAATAGAATCATGCCCATTATTTATGTCGACTATATATTTTTTTCGCGTTAGCATATAGTACAAATCGTATATTCGTTTATTTTCTTTTAATTATTTATAAGATTCTATACTATAGCCGCTCTTACAAGGATTCTTCCTCAATAATATAAGAATTAAAAATACCCCCAGGTAATAGACAAGTGCCAATATCGCCGTCGGCATGTCATGATGTTGAGGAGACCACTGATTGATATGTATAAGTGGTCACGCCGACGTACCCGAATTTTTCGCCTGAATACTTTCTAAACTGCTTATGGACCGATACGTTAATCGATATTCAAATCAGGTGAAATGCTAGAAGGTCTAATGAAGTGAATACGACTAGTTACACGATCTTAACCCTTCGCATCTGAGACCCGGCGATGCGGTTTATCATCAGAATGCATATGTCGAAATGCATTTCCGATAACCTTTTCCCCATCGGCGCCCTTATTTTAACCATTTATTTTAATAATCTTATCTAGACCTTAGACTTTCTCTACAAAAAAATAAACGGTGCTACTTTTTTTATCAATTCGCTTTTTTCTCGATTCCATCATGGCTACTGAATTTTTTCTACAATAATAAATCATACCAACACCATATCATATTGATAAATACACCGGTTTATTATCGATTAAAAAAAAGTTTGCCATCGGCGTCGGATAACTACGAGTCATAAAATAGAAATGATCTTTAGAATATTAGATTTCGGTATTATAATTTCTAGACAAGGTTTATTTTTTTTTGGAAAAGGGATTAGAAAGTCGTGCGTTATATCATGTTGCGTTTATTACATAAATTCAATAATTTGATATCGATTCAATTTTATCGAAAATTCTTTTTATTACGCGTATTTTAAATTCGCGTTGTGTAATAGCGCTCTTTTGCGAGTATTGACCAATGGAAAAAATGTATCTGAGATTCGATCGAGTCGTGATATTTGCAGTATCATCAGTACTAAAACAGCGTGGTATGTAACAATCTCGATTTCTTTCATACGACTCTATTATTAAAGGTCGAACGGAGCTTTTTTTTACAGCCGATGCCGCTCCGTACCTTTTTTATTGGCGATGTATTTTTGCAATGATTTAATTGCACGTATCAAATGTCTCAATTTTATCTCAATTTTATTATGGCATCTCGTATACTGGTTGACTTTGCGTTTGATTTTTGAATGATTGCTTGTTTGTTGGCTCGTAGAGATGAGGCGGTTGCGTAAGATATCAATGTATCAAGAAGCATTTTTGTTTCTTTCTTTTTTTCCCCACTTTCAATACTTTCATTTGTCGGACAGGTGAAAAAAACTGTCAGTCAGTCATGGCGAACGATTTATTCATTTTTTTATTTCCGTTGCATTTATAAACGGTGATATGTTGGACGTATAAACAGAAGTCAAAATTTACTAACTACACGTTGTAATTAATAATATAATGTAATATAATGCTCTAATGGTAACCGAATACCTGAAACTGGTTTTTATCTCAAATACATTAAATAAAATGACATCCCCCACAGAAACACTGTCAGAATGATAAAATGATATTGAACGCCGAGTGTCATGGTGACAATTTGACGAATGATATATGAAACACACATGACATTCTATATAATATGAAATACCATTTTTTTTTCGCCGATTATTTGGCAACATCCATTTATTCAGTAAGACGAGTAGTAATCCTATTAAATGTGATCACCGTAAATCCGTAACTAAATGTTACTTTTCCACTTATGTCATTGCATTAATTAATCAAATCTTGACTAATTTCGCTGCTGTGTAATCGTTAGAGTTAGCATTATGCTAGATATGAGAATGTTTTGATCATCATTAATCATTTAATTATATGCAAGAGTTATATCTTACGATTATTATTTTTTAATCAAATGATTTTTACTTTTACTCATATAAAGATTTTAAAGATGCGGGGGCAACAAGTCCCTCACACTCACTTTTCCCCCCTGGCCCCAAGTGTCATAAATAATTCATAGATTTCGACGTCTCAAATAAGCGGTTGTCTATAATATTCGAAGTTTAAGGTAAAATAAAAAAATCTATTTCTAAACTATATGCAGTAGATACGTCCCGTGAATATTTACGTAAATGAAAACTGCGCTGAAAAGACATGGAGTTCATTCAAAATCATGGGATACGTTTTAGAAAATAAAAAACTGCGCGAAAAAAAATTGGAGCTCATACAAAATGTATAAATATATTTAAAAAAACCCGCGTAAAACATATATTCAAGTAAGCAATTTCTTCATATTTTGACGGAACATTTTTTATCATAAATAACGACCATAATAATTAATAATTGCTGGTTTTTTTTAAGCGGTTTTCTTAAACAAACCGCGTTAGTTCCAAACTGCGTAAAAATGTCAGGCGTAAATCAAATGAAGAGTGTATTTTCTAGATTAGAAATATGGTTAACCCTCATAAAGCACTCCTTTGTTATAAAACGTCGTGGGGGCAGTCCCTCCTATAGCGCTTCTTTCTAAATCGCTATTTTCTACAAATCGCTAAATATCGTGAACAAAAATATAACATCATTTAGAATATGTGAAAGGAAAAATGTTTGATAAATTAGTTTTGTTCAATTTACAAAATACATTTTAAAAACCTAACCCCAAATTTTGCATGAATTTCTAGTCTTCTATAGTGCGAGTTTATATAGCGTGGTCCTTATCTCGATGTTATAGGAGGGTTAACTGTACATCATTTGATTCATTCTAAATGTTAAGTTATTCCAGGAAAAAAAAAAATAAATAAACTGATTAATATTTTTGAAGCTGTCTAAATGTGCCACTCAGTTTCTAACGACCACTAAAATTTTCCTTTTCTTGCGTATCTACACCCCAATTTGTTCAATTCTAAGAAAAAACAGAATCATCAACCATCTTTAGTTGGCTCGTTTCTTCACTTCTATTCTTAGCATCTAAGTCTAAGTTCGCAGAACAATATTGTTCAAACGTTTATTTATTATGTTAATTTGTCTTGTCATTGTTAGCATCATCATTTGTATAGATCAATTGATCTGATATTTTTTTATCATTTCAATAATTCTCTTAAAATACTTTTAGTTTTTTATTTAACAATAAAACCATGTTGAATTACAAATATTTATTTTAATATCCTTATTTAACTTAATGGTGTCTTAAATGACATAAATAAATTATTATTAGTTACTTTATTTGGCTTCTGTTTTTTGGGATTTGGTCTAAATAACTGGCAATCCCGATAAACCGGCGTCTCAATTAAGCGAAATAATTAAATAATAATTGAATTAGTTTTTCTTTGTATCGCTCTGTCTCGAAACCGAGATGACAAATGATATGAATATAGTTTTATTCATGAAGCTATCCTGAAACGTAGCTCGTTCATCGTAGACACATGGAAATTACGTGATGGGATAAAATCGGAAATTTCATAAAATATATTTTTTCGCATTGCAGGTCCGCCCATACCCTGTTTCTCTCAAATATTTTCGCACTATTAATATTTGCACCATCATATTCGCATTTATTATTTGTAGTTAACTAGGCTTGTCATACGCAGCGTATGTGATTTAGTCATCGGTCATCAAATGACCTCGCATCTCAACCGATGACCTTGCATCTCTTCATTAACCGGCCATCTGTCATAGTTGACGCTTGTTCTGCAATAAACTGTCAGATTGTTTTGGAATTACTTTCATCTCAGATTTCTACGTTCGATCGTGCGTGATCATCATCTCTCACAATTTTATTCTCCGGCAATAAAACGCTCCGTATGAGTGTTACTGTTATGCCGAAAATTATAGATCGTTATTGAATTTTATTATAGATTTTATATGATCATACAATATCAAACAACTTTTTTATCGTATATCAATTTTAGCCTTTGTTGTCTTTAATCTAATGGAATAATAAATTTGATCGATATCTAGTTTGGTCGTCTCTGTGAAGCGCTCGTTCTCAAAAGCTGGCCAATTTAAATTTTAGCCATAGGTATCCGTAGCCACCAACAGGTAGGTTCGCTTTCTACGTAATAGATATTTACGATATTCCTACAACACGATTATATTGTTCAAAGCGTTGTTAGAAAACTTGCTGAATCGCAGTTGGGAAAGCTGTTATCTGCACATGGCCATGATACTACCATGCATTATTAATCTTGATAACTTTCGCGACCTAACCGGCGAGGGCTCTCATCACGCTCCGGGCCTTGTTTAGCTAAGCAAAATTTATTTATTAATTTTCACAGTTTCAATCATGTCTTTGCAGACGACTTCAAGAATCTCTGGCTTGTCCCAAGTCGTGCGTCCAATTTGAATTTAATTAATATTAGAAAGGTTCTTTAAATATTGTCCGCTGTAGTTTTTTTTGTTATCATTTAAAATGATCCATGGATCAATCGCAACTTTATCGTGGCAATTAAAAGCTCATGAAATGAACACCTTTATTATCCGTTTATCTTTGTCTCTATTAATCGAAACCGATTTAGCTCTCACTCGTTATTGGCCCTCGATGTATTATCTTGACTTATTGATCTATACAAATTAAAATGGCAACATTAATTATGTTTAAATATCATCTAAAATATCTAATGCAGTGTTACTCAACATATTTAACATAATATGTCGTAAAAATATAAATTTCAAACCAAGTAAAATAAAAATAACCAGTGTCACGATTTGTAGCTAATATACAGTTGGTTTAATAATGTAAGTCAACCTCGACTGAGCTAACATTCCGGCGAAATCTAGCGCATTCTGAGAATTCTTTGACACTGTGCGGGGAGAATTTAAGCGTGAGTGACTCATTTTTCCCGCATCTTTGGAATCTTTATCGAACCTTTATATGGATGAGTGGCGCTTTGGTACTTTTCTTAATGCAAGTCATCCATCGTCAAAAAATATATTTATATTTGTATTTCGTACTGTATTACTTTGACATTTACCTATCTACATGTAATCCCTTTTATAACACTTTATTTAATATCACGCAAAAAATCTAGGAGTTTTCTTGCATTTTACTGATATAAAAATGGATTATTCCAAGAACAAAAATAGTTATTCACGCTTTATAAATTGTTTTTTTTAACTAATTAACATGACGCGTAAATAACTTACGCACTCGGTGATTTCCCACCGCTGACAAACCGCGCACGTGTCACTCGCATTCGGCACATCATACCAGATGCGAACGAAAAAAAACATGTCGTGGTAACAGAAGCGATTTTTTTTTTTTTTTTTTGCAATTGCGGGCAATAAAGTTCAATGATTATTTATAATATATATCTATTCTTTAGACATTTTTAGACAAATACAAAAAGTTTGTGACATGTAAGTTTTATATTAAAAGAGTTATCGAAGAAAAGGCAGAATACACAAATTATGAAAATGATTCGGAGAGTGAAGATTATATCATTCAACCGAAAAACGTTTGCGTTTAATTGTATCTAGCAGTTCTATGGAATATTTTTTTTAAACTTAGGGTTAATAAACTTACTAGATTTTCTATTATTTGACATATAGATATATTCATTTTTTAATAAAATAAAGTTTCTTTGATAGCCTTAAAAATATATTTATTTTACTATTAAGTTTTCAAAACGTAGCCCCCCATTTTCTAATGGCTTTGAGTTTTATTAACATATAGCACGGTTTTAAATAATATCTATTATTAGGTTAATAATCTTACGTGTTATTTTAGGGTTATCTGTACTTTACGCCCGTGGCAGATTGATTTTAACGCATCTGACACTAACAATAGTATGCTGTTTTTATTTATGATTTTGTTAACCAGCATCGCAAACATAATTCTCAGTATCATTACTGATTGCAATACTTTCGGGTTACTTAATAATGATTATTGAGTTCGTTAGATAAAAAAATCGTCTGATTCCTCTGTGCTATGGTCTTGTTAATTTTATGACTAGAATTTTTGGAGTAATACATGAGTTAATGCTGATTTGGGAACATAAAATCCTAGTTCCATAATTCCATCATTGATGGTTTATAAGATATTTGAAATTCTGTATAAAGTTTCAGTTTAAATATTTTTAATACTTTTTCTAAACTCCACGCTATATATTATAACCAATTTAAATATATTCCTTAAATCGTGATATGTATAAAATATTATTTCAGAACGTTCATCTAATGAAGGATTGTAGATAAAAAAGCTTGGTTAAGATATGATTGATTTAATATTAACTATTCTTAAAAATAGTTTTCGTCAGTAAATTTATTACTGACGAAAAATGTTTGCTGAAATTGAGATGAATATGCGAAATTAGAATCTGTATGATAATAAATCAAAATTTGATACATTGACTTAAACGCTCTGATTTATTTAGCTGGACGTTATATTGCTTAAAATAGATTTTTATGAATATTCTATAAATATAAATGTCACGCATTACATCGCACGAATAACTTTTGTAATTCCTTCGGGAACACATAATGAGCTCTACGAAGTGCGAAAAAAGGTCACATGCCATTCGAACGATACTCGTTTCCTTCCCCCGCGGCTTGTATTATATTCAAGGACTCTTATCTAGTTTCACGAGTATATATTCTGACAAATTTAGGCACACATGACGTCACCGAGGAAATTACTAAGTTTTCCCCCGTGAAACGTGTCTATCCCCCATCCATATCGTGATCCCCGCAACGCGACACATCTCATGCTTTATAACAACATAAATCTCCGTCGAGCACAATTGTGTATGAACGAGCACGGCAGTATTGTGATGAGTCTGAATGAGTCAACGCGCCTGAGGCTGTATTAAAATGAGCCTCGTCAATACCGAATAACCATTTAAGATGTTAAATAATGTCGTGTCGCATTCAATGCCAATGTAAGAATTCACATAATACGCACGTGAGATCGCTTACACCGCAACGGATGTACCACCTACGTTTATATCTCTCTTATTATTTTTGTATAATATTGCAAATACTTTGGCATTTAATCGGCTGTTTATTTCGTGGGCGGAGTTATTTAGGACAGTTTGAAATATGCACGCAAATAAAAATAATTGTTTTAGAATAAATTATGATATGTTCAAATAATGCATTGTTCAGCCTGGATTTAACACGATATATTAGAATAATTTATAACACGTTTAATACATATGAGAAAACATCGGGTTCAAGGTTTTTTTTTATTATTATAAAATAAAAAAAATTACTCGAGGAAGACTAAATTCAAGCTCTACATGACCCTCATCAGGCCAGTCTATTGAATCTCGGGTTTAAATATTGGACTTTCACAAAACAAGATAAGCGACAACTGGATATCCTGGAAAAACGAATCTGAGATGAATATTTGGAGCCGTGTTCGACGACAGGAAATAGCGTATCCGAAGCAACAAGGAGCTGTACCGAAAATACAAGGATATGAAGGTCACAACTGTCGTCAGAATGGAACCAGTGAACCGATCACGTGTCAAGGATGTAGGACAGTCGGCTGCCGAAAAGGCTTATGATTAACAAGCCTTCCTGTCCCCGGAGGAAAGGAGGCCAAGGCTGAGTTGGTTGGAATCTGTACAGAGAGACTGCATCTTTGAATTTTACCGGAAGATGGAGCGACACGACGACAGACTGAATAAAATGGAGAAGGGTGTTGGATGAGACGGGAGCTCTACAATTAGGCCGTTGTGCCTTTGATGATGATTCTGATGATGATGATGATGAAAATAAAAGAATATACATACATCATTTTTAAAGTAAAATGATTTTATTCCCGCTTTCCATCGCCAGTTAGAATAAACCTATTGATAAGATTCTTGTATATAATGTGGTTTGGCGATTAGTGGTGTAGCCATAGTGAGTAAGCAAGGGGTCGACGACCTCGCCTCATCAGAAAGGGAATTGTCTAAAAATTCTAGTCATAATAGATAGGACATTTTTATAATGCATTAAGAATTTATGGCTTTTGTTGAAATAGCGTGAGAGTTTACGTTATTATTTAAGCAAATATAAATTATGTAGAAAATTAATAAAGTATTTACAAGCCAAAATAAAACTATAAAAGGTTTACAATATTACAAGCGATGCTCTTTTTGCACGGAAAATACATTCCGAAGATGTACGCGTATAAAAAATGGTATATACATTTCCAAATCAAAAAAATATCTCCTTTTTTTCCTGTGGCATGATTTTTTTTATAAATATATCTATTTTTATTACTTTATATTTTTTCAAATCATCTCAATCAAAAAATCAGTTTAAAAAAATTATACATTTTCTTGAATCGTGTTATTTCAAAACCGTCCAACAAGAGAATGTATAGTAAATATGAAAATTAATTCTGATCTTTTCTCAGAGGTTGATCTGCACTGAAGCTTATCCATCTGAATACCATCACGTATTAACTATGGAGTAGTTGCTACTCTGATGCTGTGACTGGTTCGATATTGATAATTTCTTGTTGAATAAATTTGCAAGAAAGTGTATACTTTTCACAATATTTTTAATGCAAGAATTAATTATTATATTTAATTGATTTAATCGTATGAAACTGATTATTTTTTTTGTATGTGGAAAAAATAATACTGTGTAAAACAGACAAGATGCACAATTATAATGGTAGATATATTTGGTTTCTTGAAATCAAACATATCAAAATATGAACTGCAACTCCTTTCGTTGCTGGGAAAACATCGATTATTCTCGTCACTGAAAATATGTAATGGATTTCCTAAGCCGTGTGGGTTTGAATCCGCACAAAAATTGGTTGTAATTTCGTTATTTACAGCAAAAAAAGCTGTTTGTGCAGAAAATTGCGGTTATGTATATACATATTTTTTTTCTTACAAATAATGAACAAAATGTTTCACCACAGATCATTAAACACAACTAATAGATAATTATAAACGCACGTTTACTCGTCCGTAATTGCTATAACATCCACATCATTATATTATTACAATCGAGTTGTGTCAGCCGGTATAATTATTCATGTTTTGGCACATGTCTCATTAATCTAATTAAATATATTAAGTGTCTAACCGGTATTTTTTTTATATTTGCAGGTAAATCGAGTACATATTCGCATTGATCATGATCTAAGGTTTGTCTGTCGTAATTTAATTAAATTTTACACATCCGAATGTATGTACAATGCATCCTAGATTCGACGATTTGTTCCCGACGTGCCGGCTGAGCCGCATTCCGATAATCGAAAGCTCTTCCTCGTACCAATATTATGCATCGCTGCACAAAGCTGCACCATC
>JAGXCT010032548.1:13862-31195 GCA_022495035.1 Philopotamus ludificatus
CCTACATACTACATAAAGATATCTATTTGTTTTTTTATAGTCTAAAATACAATAAATCATTTTCACAACAAGCTATAAAAACTCGCCTAGGTTTAAAACGGGGATAAGTTTTATAATTGTATTTTTTCATTCATATATTATAAATGAAGTAATTATATTTTTAATATGTTTCTTTTGTATTGACCTTGAAAATTAAGCGTTTTGTAAAAAAGGGTGATCTAAAATGAAGCGCTATAGGGAGTTGACAATGGTGAAGTAAATTCTACATCATAATTATTAATGATCTTTCAAAACTTGTATAATCATATACAGTGAAGCTCCGATCTATCGTTTTCATGCATTCCTGCCTACCTATGCCGATGGGGTCTATTGGGGAATTGATTTATGTTAAAATAACTCTTTTAATATAAATCCTACATGTCTAAATTTTATTTGTCTTAAAAAATATAAATATTATAAATAATTAATGTCATTTATTGTCTGCAATTGCGGAAAAAACAAAAATATTCGCTGCTGTTGCCACGCGGCCGATGTTTTTTCTCACTCGCATCCGGTACGATATGCAGAGTGCGAGTCAAACGTACTGAGACAAGTGCTGCGAGAGTTCAGTATGTGGCAAGACATCGGCGAGAACGTTTTCGTTCTCTCTAATATCTCTTGACATAAAATGCTTGGGATCCCTGAAAGACCCCCTTCGGACGACGCTAATGTTTCCTCCACATCGTTTATCCTCGAGAAATAGAGAGAGAGCTTAAGGCTGAAAGATTGTAAATAATTCATTGAAAATATCTAAGATATATTCAAGTAGACATAGCAAAACATATAGCACCGAAACAATCGATCCTAAATTAATTATATCTGAGAAGAAAGAGATTTTCAAGTTGATGGAAATGTCAAAAAAAAGGAAAGTACTTAAAATGATGAATATAATATAAACCATGTCACAAAAAACGAGTAATATTTTATTATGTTTTCTCTATCTTTCATAATTATTTAGAAAAATCCCTTATAAAACGATAAATAGAGATTTCATTGTAACACAATTTTCTATGAAAAATTCAGGCTCTAAATATTTGTTTCACGAGCAAAGCAAAACACCAAGAAACGAGAAACCCTTGTCTCGACGCTAGGGTCTTAATATACATACGTCAACAATATATTTTTCTCGAGAATAAAAAAATGTTATGATAATGGCATGCTGCGAGAGATTCGATTTAAAACATATGACGAATCGTTGCATATATGTATTGTATACATAGCTACCCACATAAAATATATTTAAGTTTACGATACAAGTCTTAAATTTCAGCAAGACTTCAAAGTAAATGATGGCGCATATTTTTCAGGACGCAAACTATACCGAGCCGAACTCAAAGAAAAGATTATCATAGGACACATTTTTATTATTCATTTTAATTCAAACAAAATAAAATATCCGAGCACTTAGAATCCTGTTCAAATGCAAATCGGTTTAGTTCAGCTTTCACTAGGCGGGATACAAAGAGTCCATGAATAGTTAAACATGAAACCAGACCCGGCTCGTTTCAGATTTCGGGAAATTCCTGCCGACAAATACGCACAGAATCACACACTAAAAATTAAAATATATGAATATATATATATATATATATATATTAAGTCTTTTCAAAGAAATCAACTATTTTAAATGCTCTCGTTTAAGGTTATCTTATGTCCAGAAACGATGGGATAAATGCCTTCGTAAGTTATTTTTTTTGTTGTGTCGTTTGTCGACTTTAGTTTTAGTGTAATACATATTTTTTTATTATATATTAAGGATAAAATGTCCGAAACCAGTAAAGAACATATTCATTACACCATATTATTTTTTTATGATATGGGCTTGAACGCCACAAATGCCTAGTTGTAAACAAATGTCAATTTTGGTTTCGACGATTTAAATCGGGCAACAGGGAATTAAAGAACATCCTTAAAACAAGAAGGCCCTCAAATTTCGATAACAACGCCCTGACATTTCTAATTAAATCAGATTATCGCCAAACCATAGCTGAATTATCATGAAGACTCGGATTTACAGTAGCAATAACATGGAGATATTTAAAATGCATCAGAAAAGTAAACAAGGTGGATATTAGAACAAAAAACATCGAAAGGAAATGTGCAGACTATTGCTCTTTAGACAAGTATCTGAACCTTTTTTGGATGAAATTGTAACCGGAGACAAGAAGTGAATAGTTTACGATAAAATAAGACGAAAAAATCAATTTGTTTTTAAAGAAAAATACACACCTTCCAACCCCTAAACCAGAATTGACATTTGAAATAAACTTTTGTGCATTTGGTGGAATATGAGTGGAGTTATTCCCTATGAATTATTAAAACCTGACGAAACCGTAACTGCAGAAGTTTATTGTCGACAATTAGACACATTGAATCACAAGCTGAAAGAAAAACATCGAAAATTATTCAGAGGAAATAGTGTTATTCTATCTGTAAGTACTTTCACATCCCCCATATTCACCAGATCTAGCCTTGAATCTATCGAAAATTAAGAAGAAAGATGGAAAAAGGTAATGGCAATTATATTTTGAAATAATGTTTGTAAATCATTCGGGAAAATAAAATTTTATCCGAGAAAAAAAAATAATTGATTTCTTTTGAAAGAATCTAATAAATAAAAAATAAATCACCGCTCACGCATTTTGATTAATTTCATTTCGGCGAGATTAATTTGTATGGAATCCAGCCAGTTTCCCCGTGTAATAATTTTGTTACGTCAAAATCTCGAGGGCGAATAAGTGAAAAGTTTTCATTAAAATTATAAAGGATCAACTCTTGGAATGTTCTAATTTTGATTGATACGAAGTTGTCTTCTGTAATAAACTTTGCATAGAAATTCTATCATCAAACACTGCGATCTTGTGAAAGTTTAAATACACATTTTTTTTTTTTTGTAATGTAAAATTAATTACAACGACATTCTCGAGTCGAGTTGATTTAATTATTGTTTCAGCATGGATATATGTGTATGTGTCACAACTAAAAGATAAACTCTCCGAGTTAGAAAGACATTTGAAACTTTCTATTGCCTTTGTTCTATGTTACCATCGTGTAAAATTGCATTAGTCGAGACAATTCTATCGAAAAACTTTTATTCCCAGTACATATTTTTATGCTTTTTTTAAGAATTTAGCTGCGAAATATATATTTATTCGATAAATCACCTTCAATTATGACAAAAAAGCGAGCTGAGGAGAGAAAAGCATATAATAGAATATGCATAGACACCTTAATGTAAGCTCCGTATAAGAGATTCGACAATACCTTCAACATAGTGTTCGAGAAAACTCCATTAACCTCACCGTGCCGATTGAATATATTGAGTACCCTATTTTTTGAATTTTTCGCAAATAACTCTTTTAATATAAATCATACATGTCACATTTTGTTCTTATCTAAAAAATATGGTTTCATATATTTTAACAACAGAATATTTTTTTTCGCGATTAAATAAAATTATTCCAGATAAAATATGACGAATTAATAAATAAATAATGGTGAAAGTTCTAATAATAATCTCATAAAAAAATCAGCGCGGTTATGTTGTTTTACTCTATAGACGTCAAAGCAGAGGAATAAAATCAAAAAGCTTTCAAAACGATGATACTTTTTTTAATTAATTCAAACAGTGGGAGGTCTCAATGCTAAAGTATTTATTAATAAGCATAGAAAACAAAATTCTAGGAATTGAGTATATAAAAGTCATATAAAAAGGTGATCGTAATAAAGTAAATTATATTATTATATCGAAGCAAGGGTTGTAAACGTATTGATTTTATATATAAAAAAATATCAGAGAAATAAATATGTAGGACAACAATAGAAAAAATATACATTCAACCCTCTTATAGCGCCAAGATAGGAACCACGCTATAAAAACCCGCAATAGGAATCCCTAAATAAATCTTTATTGATCTCAAAATTATATAAAACCGTTGTCGCGACATTGGGAGTCACTGCTAAGTTAGGAGGTTTCCCTTTTATGCTCGTCCTATAATGGGTATGCTCTCCTCCCTTGACGTGCACTCCGGGTATAACGACGACAATTAGTACGTACACTCTTAAGTTGAAGCGACATCCGCCTAAGTAAGCAATGATGTAAAGATTCTAGGCAACCATAAAAACTTAGAAATTATGTTTTTTAATTGTATTTTCCGTTTACATATTTTAATATTTGTTTACGCGCGCTTATTATATTTTATAATCAACCAAAGGGCATTGACCTAGAGGGCTTTTCGTATAAAACGGCAATATAGAAGGAAGCACTATAGGTACACATATCGCTCTATAGCAGGGTGCGCAATAGGAGGGTTAACAGTAATTGAATTTTTGTTCGTTGAATGTTTTTCAACTGGAAGGTAATATAATTTAACCTTTTTATATCACGGTACATGTTAAAGTCGAATGTTGTCGTGTGTCGGTATTGGATGTGGTGGCCATGGCGATTTGTACAATCATGGTTTCGTAGATTCTAAGGAGGTATGAGGAGCCAGGCCGCTATCCAGGCCAATTCGGTGATGTGTATGTTACAAGAGGTGCCCGTAGCACCCGATCAGACCGTAAATTAAATACTAATTAGCCTTAGCCTCGCCTGATTATTATTGTTACAATCCACGCGTTGACAGCTCGGCTCCCGGGCTGATGGTTGGTGACCTAACTCGTATTTGAAGAGCCTGGATAACCTGGTGGACGATCGTCTCAGTCCTGACATCAGAGCTAGGACGTACGTGCCTCTGCTGGAGATCGCGTAGTGTCCTCCAGGTGGCAAAGACCCGCCTCTGGGTTAGAATGCCACTTATGTATTATATGTATGTATGTATGTGATCGATTGTACCTCGAAAATGCCCCCATACACACAATAACCTTCTTTCCATGATTTTTTAATATATTTGAATATATTGAATGTCAGGAAATGCCAACGATGGTTCAAAAAAAATCTGGATACATTGATTTGAAAAACGAACCTGAAAAATGAAATCTAAGCTATGCCAACTATGCTTATTGCAAAATTATTAAATAAGATTGGCGTATTCTGGTCTACTACTGAAAGATGTCTAAAAAAAAAATAAGGACAAATCAGAAACAAGGAGTTTGGGTCCCGCACGATATATTTTTGATCATTTAACAGAAAGATTCTTAAGACTATAAAGATGCAAGGGGAATGAGTTTCTCATACTAATATTCATACAAGTGTCAAACCATGACACTGGTTAATTTTTAATATTATTTCAGTTGGATTTAAATTTATATTATTTGTTTATATAAATATTTATTTAACAATAGATGGCATTAAATTAATTAATTCCAACGCGCCAAATTACCTACATAAATATTTTTTTTACAAATTATGCAAAGGTCTTCCTCCTACATACCTCCTGGCCAGTTTTATAGAGAATTCCATCAGTTCATAGTTTTCTTCGGACACCTATCCGACTACTAACTTAGCTACTAACTTAACGAAAGTCGGACTGCGACCAAAAATATTTATCACTGCTTTGTTTCAACCCACAGGATCCAACATACACTGGCATGTCTTGTAGATAACCACAATTTATGACTGAGCTAAGATAGTGAACGGATATCTGGATAAATATTTATTTATTCCATAAAAAAAACAATGCGTGATTGGCATTGCAGGTTGCCAATCACGCATAAAAACATGAGAACGGCGATATTTAACATTAAATATATCTACATAGTCGGCCAAGTGATTGAGCAGAGTATTAGCTCTGGTTACCGGAGAGTTTCCGAGAGCACCTGTCCTCACATTTGAAGGAAGAAAAACCACACGCGAAAGAGCTCATTGGTAGTGAAGTGACGTCAATAAGAGCAACTCCAAGCAACAGCAACTTAGCTACTAACTTAACGAAAGTCGGACTGCGACCAAAAATATTTTGTTATTTGTATGTTAGTATGCAAAATGAATAATTTATTTTAAATTGTTCAAATATGGAAAATTGGTAATGACAGAGTTGAATTCTCATCTACTAAATCGTTTGAATACGGCAATATTTATTTATTTATTCGATCACGATGATGGAAGGCATAACAGAAAGATTCCAATGCTCCATTCCCCCCTATAAAAATTCGATAAAGATTGCTCCAGTGTCAAACCACGACACTGGTTAATTTTAATATTATTTCAGCTGGATTTAAATTTATATTATTTATTCAACGAAGAATAGATGGCATTAAAATAATTAATTCTAATGCGCCAAACTACCTAAATAAATATTTTTATAAAACATGGGGAGGTAAAGGTCTCTTCCACTTACATAGTTTTTGTCGGACATCCATCTGACTATTAATTTAGCTCAGTCGGGGTTTACTTACATTTAGGAAATAGTATGTATTTTGCCGATAACACCTGTTTATTTATTATGTCAAAAGAGGCCAGATCTAGTGAAAAACCGTAAAATAATCCTGCAACACGACAACCCCCGCCCACGTCAGTTTGAGTTAACGCGACAAAAGATTTACGACCAGGGTTGGCACACTTTTTTGGAACCACTATATTCACCAGATCTGACACTTTTCGATTTGAAAAAAAATTAAAAGGGATAAAAAGTCAAAGATAAAAATAAAAATAACATTATACGAATACATTTTAATTAACAGTCGAAAATTTGAGATCCAGTATCATTTATAAAATACGACACTAATTTTGGTTGTATAATAAACAACGAATTTGCCTTAAACAATCATTTAATTCTTCAGATAATTCCACGCTATCAACAATACCAGCTAGACAATTTTCGAAGATTGATAAAATTTTCGGCATTGTATTTATTTTTAATTTTAAAACTCGTCCCAATGTTTTGTCTCCGGCTGCGCGGCGGAGGAATTTTCTTAACCAATTATTTGAACGAAACCGTTGCCCCGAAGCTGAATTCGGTCTGAAATTTCAGCCATTATGCAAACAATCCGTATCGTAAAATCTTTATTAGACTCTTCCATAGCCCATTTAATATTTTAACGGTTTAATATGTGGTTGCTGTTCGCAACCACCGATCGGTTATATATTATATACTGCGTCAGGAAACGACTAACCCAATTTACTGACTGATCGATATGTTTTAACGAACAATCAGCGTCTAAAAATAAGATATTACATACGAGCGTGTTGGGGTAATACGCTACTTTCATCCGGAAAACTGTAAAATTCGCTGAAAATCAAATTAATATCCCGGCCGTGGCGATTTTATACTATCCACGTTCTACATTTTTTTTTACATATTTCAATTTAAAACGCGATCGTTAGCAATCGACTGACGTGACATTTATAGCGAAATTCGCTTAAATAAAACGTGTTTCATGCGGATAAAAAAAAGATTAAATTCGCATACGTAATTCCCACAAAACAACAGCAAAAAATATTTTAATATAAAATATTACAGCTATTCTGACCTTCAATCATACAATATATTTCAATTTAAATAAACTAAAAATAAATATAAAAAAAATGGCCGTATTATATAATTGATACAATTATTATACGTATATTATAGTTAATCAAACTAGGGCGTGGTCAGTAAATGTATGGGTGATCGTGACTAGATCCAATGAAATCCTTAGGGTAATTATGCCATATAATTATTTATTTAATTGTGATGGAAATAATTAATTTATATTTAATATTCCAAATATATTTTTATTCTTTCAAGTGTTATATAATTAAATATTTCTATAAATTTTCTGTTTATTTATTAGACGTGTGACCTATCACGCTATAGCATAATATATTGCATACCCCTATTGCCTTGAACACTTAACTCTGCACCAGATTTGAACGAGATTTTAAACAATACTCGTTTCATTCAAAACTTAAACAATATACGTCAAACACAAAATGGCCGATAAATAAATGATTATCAAAATCAGTACTAACCTAGCCCTGCCGATGGCTTTTGTATTTGTCTAAAAAAGTCTAAAGAATAATTATTATAAATAATCATTGACTTTTATTATCTGCAATTATGAAAAAAAATGAAAAACTACAATATTCGCTGTTGTTGCATAAGCGCGTGATGTTTTTTCTCGCTCGCATCTGGTACGATGTGCCAAGTGCGAGTGAAACGAATACCAGTGACACGTGCCGCGATAATTTGACGGTCGGCCTAACGGCGGGGTGTCCGCAATCTACGGCGGAACATCGCCGAGAGCGTTGTCATTTATGCGTCATTTATTAGTTAAAAAATCCAAAATAACCTACAAATTATGAAGCATATCATGAATAACTATTTTTATCCTTAGAATAATCCATTTTTTAAAATAAATATTAAGACATTAATAAAGAATTCATTAATATCTTGACTTGAAATGCTTGGGGTCTCTGATAGACCCCCTTCGGATGACGCCTTATACCAGGGATGAGCAACCTTTTTTACAACGGGCCAGCTACAAATTTAAAAATGTTGTGCGGGCCGCATGAAGATACTTTGATAATAAAAAAAATGAATGAAGAACCTCAAATTATCTCTTTATTAACAAAATAAACCTAGTATAAAAAATACAGAAATGAAATCCAACATGTCTCAAACTTCTTCTAATATTGTCTAAAAAGTCCTATGTATAAATATTATATTTAAACATTGACCTTTATTGTCCGAAATTACGTAAAATAATAAAAACAACAATATTCGCTACGGGCGCGATGTTTTTTCTCGCTCGCATCCGATACGATGTGCCGGGTGCGAGTGAAACCGTGTGCTTGTCATTTACGCGTCATATTGATTAGTTAAAAAATCCAAACTAACGACCCAGCTATGAAGTATATCATTAATAACTCTTATTCTTACAATAATCTATTTCAAGTCAAGATATTGATGAAGAATTCAACAATATCTTGAATTGAAACGCTTGGGGTCTATTTTCCATTATAGATAGACCCCTTTCGGATGACGCAGTTATTTTCCAGCCGTGTGACGAAATGGTTAATAGAAATACTATTAAAAAAAACAGCATTTAATCTCGATCGATCAGTGATCGCTTTGTCAAAATCTAAAATATTTAAAGGGCCGCACGAGAAAGTGTGGCGGGCCGCGTGTTGTTCATCCCTGTTCTAGACTATATGTATAATATAACAAATTAAACATGGCGGAATAAACAAATGAATATCATTTATTTAAATGAAATACTATATGAGTTATATAAAAAATTATCGCGATGGTACAGTTGTCCCTGACGTATCGTGGCATTATCGAAAAGGTTTATTATGGTTTACGCGTTGATATAATATTTTACTTGTGGTAAAAACATAAAAAAACCTATTTAATTCAATCCTGATTTATGATCCTGATCAGTTTTTCTTGTGACACCAGTAAGAAGTCCTTGTCTAGTATTAAATCAATGTCATCTTGTAGTATTAACCTAACCGTGCCGATGGGGTCTATTTGAGACCCCAAGTTTTTAATTATTCTCGAATAACTCTTTAAATATAAATACCACGTGTCACAAACTCTTTATATTTGTCTTATAAAATGTAAAGAATAAATATTATAAATGTTTTTTCTCGCTCGCATCCGGTACGATGTCCCGAGTTTGAGTAAAACATGCATCGAGAGCTCACTCAGAGATTCCAATCAGAGATTATTGTTTTTTTATTGCTTGTCATTCTCAGCTTATCTAGATGCTTTAAAGCGTTTGATTTGTCAATAAATAGTCAACGTATCAGCAAGTTTACGTGAGATACGTCGAGGGTTTGCATCCACCATGTTCCTAAATAGTTCGTCTACAATTTCATTAAGCCGTCCGCCACGGGGTTTATCTTCAAGGGATAAATTCCTGGAATAGAACCTGATAAACCACAAATGACACGTCCGAGTTTTCAATATACACATACAATGTCACCAGTGGCGATATTTCCGTTTTGTTTTCCGCTTTAATTCATAATATCGCAACAAAAAACCGCATTAACAACCAATCAGCGTTGTATTTACTGCTGTCGCGAGCGCCATTGATCTGGACCACGTCCCCATCCGGACTAATCATTCCTCCGCATGCAACGAGCACGAGCCTCATGAATAAATTTGAATGCGAATGCTCGAAATCAAGTTGGCAACTAGGCGATTTGGGAAATAAATATACGAGCCATAAACACGTGCGTTTATTTATTATTCACTCGGCAAAATTTCGGCGAATTGAATATTCATCGGTGCGGTGGGTGGTGGAGAGTGCGGTGGGTGGTGGGTTGTACGAGCCGGCGTCACGAGATTACTCACTATAGTAATTTGGGCTTTTGCGCGAGTCAACCAGACAGAGGTTAAGAGAGCCCTGGGGCTATCCCTTCTCAATCACGTGTGATTTTAATACACATCCGTATATTCATTAGCTGAATAGAGAACAGAATAATATCAACAAGTGTGCAATGTTATCACTGCTTTGTTTCAACCCACAGGATCCAACATACACTGGCATGTCTTGTAATAACAACAATTTATGACTGAGCTAAGATAGTGAACGGATATCTGGATAATTATTTATTTATTTATTTCATTAAAAAAACAATGCGTGATTGGCATTGCTGATTAATCCAGGTTGCCAATCACGAATAAAAACATTATACGGCGATATTTAACATCAAATATATCTACATAGTCGGCCATTTTTTCATTTTTGTTTATTAGAAACCTCAAGAATACATTAATGTAAAAACATAAACAAACACATATAAATAAATATATAAATAAACTGGCAGAACGGCACGGCGAAGGCGGAGCGAGCCTCGACCGAGACAGTATAGGCATTGTGGAGCAGAGGTTTTTCTTTTTTGAACGGCTCTTCCTACAGTAAGGCCAATTGCTCAGCCTACCTTGATGGTTTCATTACAGCAGCAATAAAAAATAATGATAGACCGACACTTTTATTCTAAACTCGCCAAAGCAGGCTATGGATAGGTCAATGGAGGTGATTCTCGTTCCGACTCTGGCCGGCAAGATTCTAAAGGCCCTGAAAGCAGAGGGCTGTTTGCGACCAGATCCTGGTGTCCGATGGGGTTGGTGCCTGTCTGACCGCACAAACAACTTGCTTTTCACTAAGTCAAACTCCGGGCACACCCATAGATGTGTTCCAGTCGATCGGCACACCCACAAAAAAGTGCTGCAAGTATGGATCATCCCTAAGTCTGAGCTCGCATAATTTGAGTTGAACGCACCATGTCCTGTGATAAACTGGTGATACATGGTGTGGTTTCACCAATCCAACGCATCCATAGCCGGGCCGCGATTGCCAGAGTAATAGCTCCTTGGTTCCTGGAGAGCCTGAGGAGAGCCACGTCCCTCACATCGAAGAAAAGAAAACGCCGCTTGTTATTTCCATTATAGTGAGGTGGCGCCCATAAGAGCAACTCCCACCGTATAAGGGGGCTATGCACTGCGCCAACTAACAGCTTGAAGAAGTACTTTGCCAAGTAGATCGACCTTCTTTTCTCGAGGGTTACATACCCCAGGCAGCCCTGTACCCATGCGCTGGAGTATAAACTTGGGTATCAATCAAACAAAATATTAAAATCTTTAACAGACGATTGCTTAGGAAGAGTTACGTTTCCAAGTCTGTAATTAAAGATGATTGATCTAGAAAATATCATTGTTTGACATTTTCCATTGCTTAATGCAAGACAATTTAATATTGCCCAATCGTGCAAAGAATCAATGTCCGCCTGCAACGAAAAGGCATCTTCCACGGAGGTAACAGATCGAAATATTTTTAAATTGTATGCGAAAAATAAAAGTTTACATTGAAGGACACGATGGACATAATTTATGATTAAAATAAAGAATAAAGGTCTTAAATTCGACCCCTGCGGAATACTGGATTGTTAAAAAAATTCGCAAATTTTAATGACGAGGAATAAATATTATAAATAATCATTGACCTTTATTGTCCGCAATTGCGGAAAAAAATAAAAATGCGTGCGATGTTTTTTCTCACTTGCATCCAGTACGATATACCAAGTGGGAGTGAGACGTACTAGACACGTGCCGCGAGAACTTAGCGTGCGGCTCAGTCTGCGGTGGGACTGCGTGGGATTTACGCGTCACATTAATTAGTATAAAAAATCAAATTTCCAACAAAAGCCGGCAATTTCTCAACACAATCCTTGTAAAAGAGCCATCAAATATTTCGAATAAATGATTTTATATGCAGTTTTAACTATCAAATTGTCTAATCAAAAAAAATTGAAAAAACCAAAGGTTGTAAAAGTTACAGCTGACCAAACGCGTAGTGTCGGCTAGCGTGTGATATGCGCGCCCCGGACGTACACAAAAACGCCTTTGGCGTGGAATTCACGACCCCCGTAGGCAATGAGTTAATCAAAGTATGCACTAAATATTGTCAATCCATTTTTGGTAGCTTGTGAAATCCGGTTGTATAAAAGCTTGCTAATCTAGAAGCAATGAAACCTGTTTTAAAGCATTGTCGGAATAAAATTGTTCGGAAAAATTGGTAGTCGATGGAAACGAGATCTAATAAGTATGATGGATGATTGAGAGCTTTTAAGTACAACTCCTGTAATTCTATTACTATCATTTATACGGCATGCAGTCTAGCGTTTTCGTGTAATAGAATAAGAGTCGGTTTGTTGACTAATCTAAGCTGTTTTTATGCAGATTTTTAGTTCATTTGGAAGTAACCAGTGATACCAGTGATCCCGTGATTGAGGATCCTTGTTTCATGGAATCATAATAGGTCACATCTGCCTCAGACCATCAAACACTCATCACCTCCTTTTGATGAATATTGCAGCTTGGGTTGTGTTTTGGTGACTTATCCCTCTCCAACCATTTATTTATCACCACATGTTGCAATTCGATACAAATTCTTCATTATACTCAGCTCGTGAGGAACCCACTTATCCAAATTTTCCATTTTTTTCTATTTCAGATGAGTTAATATTGTTTGCTTACTAACACCAAACAATAAAAATAATTTGTGGGCACATTGAGATGATCTGATTAGACAGTGACTTTCAGTTCGAGGTTATCCTCCTTTGATTTTGGCCGACCGCATAGCCCATTCCTGTTCAAAGACCATTGAACAAGGATGAGCCACAAGGGAGCCATTCATTCGTGGTCAAAGTTACCAGTACGAAATTTCGCAAACCAATTTGATACCATCTGCTATATAGTAATATTAGAGCAAAATACATTATTAATTTTCCGAGCTGTCTGCGATGCTGTGTTTCCGTGTAAGAGCTAACATTTAACAATTTTACCACTTTCCAATTTCATCCATCTTTAACCAAATATATAAAAACAAGATTTTAAATATGTTTTAAAGAAGTTTCTGTGCACTATAAAAATCTGCAAAATTGATTACTCTGGATACATAATACAATAAGGAAACTGTTGTGACTCCGCAACATCCGCAACTGGAATGGATTAGGAGGTCCAGAATTATCCCAGCTTGTTAGAAAGAAAAAAAATATATGATTAAGAAAGAAGAAATATATGTAAAATAAGAATCAGTCAAAGTCATCCATATATCCAAATATAAACTTCATACTTCATGAACTGATATAAAGCTTCCCAACCGGTCCATCGTCAGGCATTGTAATCAAAGACACTTCTAGTTATACTATCAATAGTTTTGGATCAAACAATTCAAGTTATGAATTTTGTTAAAGAAGGACCTCTAAGATATGTGCTTAAAATATTTTCTTTATGTTCAAGTTAAGTTGAACTTCTCAGCTTGGCTAAAAGACAAGGAAATGAACCTGGATATTTTGGGCAGTTGAATAAACTGAATCTTTAAAGGAAGGAAGGACGGAAGAAGGAAGTAATAAAAATATCATACAGATTTACAGATGCCTTGAGAGATTTTATAAGCAAGATCCAAAACTGGAAGTGATAAGTAAGACTAAATAGTTAGTAATAGCAATTTTTGAAACATCATTAATGCTTTTTGCAAATGGCAATAAACAGGACTTTGCAGAATTTTTAAGGAATTAATGTTTGCGCCATTTAGAAGCATTGGAAAATTAACTCAGCTACTAGTTTTCTAAACTCAAGAGGCAGAGAGAGAGAAAGAGAGAGGAGGTAGATTTAGTTAGCAATGCATTTTTTATTGTCTGTTGAAAAAAATCCTTAATACCAATCAATATGATGCGTAAATAAAACGCGCACTTAGCAATGTCTCGCCGCAGACTGAGCAGACGCCGCCGAGTACGTTTCACTCGCACTCGGCACATCCTACCAGATGCGAGCGAGAAAAAACATTGCACCCCTTAGCAACAAACTCGAATATTATTGTTTTTATGTTATGTTATTGCGCACAATACAGGTCTATGATTATTAATAATATTTATTCTTTAGACATTTTTAGACAAATACTAAATGTTTGTGACATTATATGTACATACATATAAAAAAATAAAAAATTCATGCATATTATTTCGAATATACCTTTTGAGTTACTGTCTTAAGTAGGAAGAGAATTGTATTGTGACCATTGGTAAAGGGGGAATAAAGTAAAAAAAGGTTTGGAAACCCTGAAACAATAGTTTATCAGGATACAATTTCAGAGAAAGGCCTTCAAATAGGCGAAAAGCTGACGTCATAGAATCTGAAGATCTTGAAGCTCATAGCAAATGACAGAATTCTTTGTAAAGGGAAAGGGAAAACGAGAAAAAGAATAAATCCAGGGATCCGTCAGTGTTTCGAATTATTTTAAGTGCTTTTTGTTATACATCTTGAGAAGACAGGAGATCATTTATATTCATATTCAACATAAATATGGCATTCATAAAATACATGTGTATATTATAATCAACTGGTTGAAATGCCCCGAGTCGTATTTATTTGGTGCAGTGTGCTCCACAGGGTGTTCGCAAAATTGGATGATCAATAAACAATTGCGGCCCCGTGCAAAAAAAAAATAAAAAAAAACGTATTCGCGAATACAAACACAGTTTCCAACCGAAAATATTCTCTTTTTGTCAACATTGCCATGCGAGACATTCACTGAAAAAAAGCTGAAAACACGCTTCGCAGGCCAGATGTAATTCAATTATTATCCACAGCGAAATAAACTGAAACTCTCTGAAAAAAAACTACAAAAAAACAATCAATGCGAATTTGTTTCGTACGTTCGTAATTTGATATAAAATATGCAAATTTAATTTTCAGCGTCCGATGCATGTGTTGTGATACAGACGCAGCTGCTGAAACATGTTCAAGCTGTGGTTTTCATACGTTAACTTGATTCCATTACATTTAAAGTTTCTCAAAGCTCGGAACGTATCCCCGACTGTATCTGACAAACTTTAATTTGGTTTTATGAAAACTTGGCTCGTTTCAACATTAAGGATATAATCCAAGAACACATCTTCGATTTTCATGCGCCAGAATAACGTTTTCAGCTAATATCAAGCTGTTTTCCGGCTGGTATTGAAAGTATGCGGTTTTATTACGGCTCACGTATTTGCATGAAACATGCATCGCGTAACTTCGAAACCGCATCAAAATAGACTCCACCGTATGTCAAACTAATGGATTAATTCCGAGCATGAAACACATTGTACAACCCCATCCTGAAACTTTGCCGTATCGATTGATATAGTATCGTTTACAGCGGCCATAACAGCCGAAACTTTACCATAATTGTCCATAAATTTTTCGTTGAAAAGCGGTTTATCCCCAGCTATACATGTATATATAAATACAATATTACGAAGCACCTGGAGCACTCACATTTTTACGTGCGTGTAAACGAGGCATTATCCTAACGATAAACATCAAATTGTATGTGTCATGCTCTCTTATTTATGGCCGGAAAAAGTTTTAGTATTTTACTGGCAAACATAAAAAAATACATTAAAAAAAATAACACGTTAAAAATGCATACGAACGTTTTGGAGCACCCTGTGTCGGCTATTTGTTTAAAAATTTAACGCGCATCTTTACTTACCGTCCAATGCAGAGGAGGTAAAGTGCAGCGGAATTAATTTAAATAATAAATGATTTGTACCATTTTAAATGTATTTCAGCACGAAATGTAAATAAATATTAAATTATTTTGCTGTGTATCAAAGGAACCAAAAGGTAATTCATTACTCACCTAACCAGTTAAAAAATTAAGTTATTAATAGTGTTAAAAATACAGATATATTTTGTTTTATTTATTAATTTAACTACGTTGAATGGTTGACATAATATATCATCTAAAGCGTTATTCGCCCATAAAAATATTGCATAAAGATTCTAAAATGCAATGAAGATGAATGAGTCCCACATTAATATTCCCTCCAGTGTCAAACCACGACACTGGTTAATTTGTTAACATTATTTCAGTTAGATTGAATTCGTATTATTTGTTTTATAATTATTTATTTAACGTAGGAAAGATGACATTAAATTGATTAAATCCAACGCGCAAAACTATTTTAATATGATAAAAATATTTTTATTAAGATGCGGAGGTAATAGGTGTCTTCCTCTTAGATACCTCCTGGCCAGTGTCATAAAGAATCCCTGAATTCATAATTTTCACCTATCCGACTACCAACTCAGCTCAGTTTAGACTAAGTTACATGATCGTAATAATATGTATGTTACCTACAAGTCATGATACCGGATTAGGAAAACATACCACAAACATGTGCTAAATTATAACATAAGGATATTCAATTAACGTTTTTTCAATTAAATTATTTCCATACTATATTAATTATTTTTGGCAATAAATTAATTATATCCAACACGCCAAAATCCTACATAAATGTTTTTATAAACATTAGGGTAATGCGTCTCTCACACTTACATTCCCTCTGGCCAGTGTTATAAAGAATTCCCTGAATTCATAGTCAGAAAGCTGACTTATTCGAATCCGGGAACCTACATGATCGTAATAATATGTATGTTACCTACAAGCTATGACACTAGTTGATAAAAATCATGATTTCTTAATACCTGACTCATCGATTACGGGATTAGTATACAGCAAATATTAATCCACTTTCTCTCATTTCTAAGAAATGTGACCATGTGCATGATTCTCCTAATGGAGAACAATGGACATGGTTTCCATGAGAATATATAGTACAGTAATATCCCGTTGTCTTCTGAAACGCAGTAGTTTTTAGACCAAACAGCTTTGCTTTCCAGCTTATATTTTTTGACAGTTCATGAAGGTCGTCAGCCTCTGTTGACCAGTATCACTCTCACACTTATTTTCCCCCTGGCCAGTGTCATAAAGAACTGCTAATGTCAGAAGTCATTGAAAGGAAGACCTATCCGAGTATTAACTTAGCTCAGTCGCGGTTAACTTACATTATCGTAATAATATGTATGTTACCT
>JAGXCT010032549.1:4089-14495 GCA_022495035.1 Philopotamus ludificatus
TACTGTCTCGATACAATCCTAAATCTTACACGGGGAACATTTAATTGCATTTGCTAATTAAAATTATATCCAATAAATAGATGCAAAATCTTTATAATGATAGTACGAATGAGTTATGTACTTTGGTTTAGTTGATTTTTTTATTATAATTCAATTTATTCTAATCGATTTTTGACCTTGTTAAAAAAATATATTTAGTTGTAAGTACTAGTGAATAAATTATATGTAATATTATGAATCATATATTTTTTATAATTGTATTGCCTTGATTTACACGACTTCTTAATAGACACGTTTCTTAAGATGTCGTGTAAAAAACACAGTTGACTGTGTTTTTTTTTATTTAATAAATTGACATAGATTTATTATTTATTAAATAATATATTATTATTCAATTTTTAGACAGTAAACGCACCCGTTCAGTCTTTCATTGCTGAAAAATTTTGATATATTCTATTATTAATCTTGTTTAGAATTTCAATTGTTTTTAAATATTATTTTCTTTATATTAAACATTTTTTTATGAAAAACAAAAAAATGGTAATTACATTATCAATATTAATTAAAAATCGCGTAAAAAGATTCTCAGGAATATTTATTTATTATTGTAATAAAATGGTTGTGTTATATGAAAACCGCGTAAAAAGAAAACCACTCGGATAGATTTTTATATGTGTATTTAATATTTTTAGATATATTTGTAGAGAGAATAATTTAGGTTACTGTTTTTTAAATTTAATTTAATATTTAATCGCATAAATCGATATAATATACATAAAAATAGTTTTAATTGGGATAATCAAGTCAGTTCTCTCAATTTTTTTTATAATAAACATATTTACACGATTATTTCTTAAAAATGCAAAAAATCTGAAATAAATAAAACACTTACTAGAAATATCTATAATTAAAATTTATTAAAAATATTTTCTGAACTATTTACATTATTTTTATTTACTGATTTGATAGATTATGGAATATTATATGATTATGGTTGATCATATTAGAATTAATTAAGATATTACTTCTTTATTTATATTTTATATACAACTTTTGATTATTTTTTTTAATCTTTAAAATAGCATTTTAGAGGGTAAAAGATATGTTATTCTTAGTTATGTTAAATGTTGTATACAAGTGTTTGATTTTTCTCAAATAACTCAATTAATACAAATCCTACATGTCACAAACTTTTTCTATATGTCTAAAAATGTCTAATGAAAAAATATTATACATAAATATTTGTCCTTTATTGTCTGCAGTTGCGAAAAAAATAAAAACAACAGTATTCGTTGGTGTTGCCACAGGCAGGTTTTTTTTCTGGCTCGCATCCGGTACGATGTGCCGAGTGCGAGTGAAACGTGCTGTCGCGTTTACGCGTCATATATATTTTTATTCTTAGAATAATCTATTTTTTGTCTATCGTAGAAATATTCCATTATGGTTTTTTCAAGTAATTTGACGCTCAAATTTCAAGATTTAATCTACCGCTTAAAAAAATACTTCTAATTTGGCAGCATTAAATTTAATTTACGTGCTTTTTATGTATTGAAACTAATCTCACGATACAAGATTTTCACGTCTTTTTTACGCGATTTTTGTGTATAGTTTCCAGCATAAAATTAATATTATCGACGATTTGAAGTACAATCGACATACACACTGTGCAAAGTCAATTGTTACATTCAATAATGCGATAAAAATAACTTTTACATGTCACGATGGCAATTTTCTGCAATCGACGATGACGATACAACTGTGCCACGGAGCCGTGTATACAGAGTGATGATACTCTCATTATTTATGTGGTTTATAATGTTATGAGTTGGTTACGCACGTTGGCCGCCTCACTCTCACTTTCGTCTCGACCGATGGTGTTTACGTTTTTTTCGATCCAGCCTCGACCTCCGGCATGGTTTCTATGTAGACGATCCTCTGCGCATGTGTCGTCAATCGCAGAAGAATTAAATATTATTTTTTTCGCGTATATTATATTAATCACTGAATTATGGAGAGTGTTTTTTAAATTAATCGATTGAGTCGATGGAAAATTGATCTCCCCTGATGCAAGTAAAAGCCGTTAACATACACATGACAGGCTGTACACGAGCTTATGACAAGATCACTTGTGAGAGTTGATCACGTATTTATTCATGACATTGCTTGGTCACCTGTAGACCAACAACACTTTCATACGACTCGGCATAGACTCAAGAATAACGTTCGTATTTATATTTATTTTATTGCAAAAATATTGCAATATCTTTTGTAGAGGCGGTAAATGTATATTTTATGTATTACGATAATTTAGGCGCCAAAATATTCTTACATCACGTCTAATGGAGAAAGTGAAACTGTTTATTAAACCAAACAATGACAGTAAAAACGGTTTTAAGTGATTCTTTTAATTAACAAAAATATGTCTAATCGCTCAAAAAAGATTAATTGTGATTATGCAATCATTAATTTTTTTTTGGCGCGAAAATCTTACGTACAAATACGACACGGACGATTTGTTTCAGAGTCTGAATTTAATGAAATCATTAGGAAATCGCAAGCGTTACGCAATTAATGTCGTATTTAATTTGTAATTTCAAACTGAAATTAATTGATATCATTTTTTTTTCACTTCCTGGATCAACAAGATTATCTATTCACGTGCGATTTGTCTCTAATTTGTCATATCGTTTATAATACAACAGAGGTCAGATTATTCCGTTGTATATTAATGATATATTATGATAATCATCGCGGCATGATTTTGTAACATCTTTTATGTAACAAACATATGGTGTTAAAAAAATACATGCATATAAATGTAGGAAGAGTCACCGATACACATTATTAATCATGTAGACAAATGCCAAAAAATACGCATACGCCGTGATTAATCGACGGAAAATTGATTAATAATTTAATGGTTGCCGTGCCCTGATGTGCGAATTAAATATAATCGCCTTTGCACAATTCACGTATATATACATATCTTCATTTTAACGATTCTACTATTTGGTAATTCTGTGTCGTAAATGAGACGTATTGTTTTTTTCTAAAATTCAAATTATAGCCGTACGCGTTCATTATCGCTTTCTACGTCTAGCCGAAACCTTAATGGCCACAATTTTGAATAGTGCTCTGCAAAACTGTTGCAAGATCGGAATTAGCCGTCGATTTTCTGCCCGTTCACTCGCAAATAAATATCCAGTTTAACATGTAAACGTAGCGAAATTCGGTTCAGAAGTTATTCAATTTACTTTCATATGTCAATCATCTCTCTCAGGCCCAGTAAAAAAAAGTAATGGTGTGTGTGTGTGAATAGTAATTTGCACGGTAAACTCGGGCATGTGTCGTTAGCGGTAAGAAACTGAGGCAATACCAAATTGCAGGACGCTACTGCCATAGGTGTTAAGTAAGATTTTTTCCGAAGACGATGAATAATTATGGTTAATTCCTATATGTTTCTAAATCTCATTATAAATCATTCGCCATTCAATTCGCCTTTGATCGCTATCGAAGAAGAACCACTTTTTTTTGGCGATAATAACCAAACGAGTGTTACGCACATGTATCATAAAACGTTTTATTGCGAATTTTCTTGAGTCGTGACGTGGTTGTGTGCAAAAAAAATTACATTAATCTGCGCTATAATTTCAATTTTATTACTTCCACTCGTTTTTGTCTTTAATTAGAATCCAATAACGTATAAATTTTAATCAAACCTCGTTATAAATCACGCATTTTAATTTATACGTTAATTATTTTTCATAAATTGTAAATGATGTAAAGTTTTAGAATAAATTAATATTAAATATATGATATTTATGAACCTTGTTTTTATCATTCTAAAACCATATAAAACAGAAATGTAATATTACTATGCTGTTAATATACATTTAATCTTATTATTATAGTTGGGATATGAAGTGCATTGATAAGGGAATCGAATGAGAGGATTTTAAGGATCTTCAATTTTTATTTTTCGATCTTCTTCTAGACTCTAATATTTTTTTCAGTGGAAAAGTATTTTCATTATACACAATATACACAAATATTTGTATTTATGATAATCAAAACAATTAAAATTTAATAATTGATTCAGAAATAAATATATCTATTATGTATCCAGGTCTCAATATGAAATAAATAAATATTAAACCATGCGTATTATTTTTAAAATAAAAATTCTATTTTTAACCGATATTTCTATGCAATTCTGAAATTTTAAACCTAATGATTATAGTTTATTTTACTTAAAATTTGATTGTCATATTTTATTACGTAAAGAAAATAGCATTTAATCGTTTAAAAATTTAAATACTTCACTCTTGGATTTTTTTTTCATTTTAATATCTATTGTAGAAATATTCCATGATGTTGTAAAAAAACATTTTATAAGAGTAAAGAGTTATTTAGTCCGCATATTAGGCATTACAATAATTTAAATCAGTAAGACTTTTTATACACCAATTAAAAAAAAAATCAGAGCAAAGAGATCAGTTTCTTTAGCAAAACGAGTTTTTTTTCTTTAATAAGTGAAAATTATTTCTAATAACTTTACAGATACCTACATTGAGACATCGTACATGAATTAGGAATTAAAAAAAAATATCTTCCTAAATATACATTTTATATGAAATATTAAACATTCAGGCATTTCTGAGTAATAAGTGTCAATAAAAAAAAGGATTTAATGTATTTTAACTTTTACAAATATCAGTACTTATTTCATTATCTTATTAAAATTAATTAATTTGTTTGCTTCTCTGATATATTGTTCTAATCTTATTCGGCATAAAAATATCAACATATTTATTAAAAATGAAATAAAGTTAGGATTGATTTTCAGTAATTGAATTAATTATTTTAAACAACTTGATTAGGAAAAAAATCTAAATTTAATAAATAATAATACTACATATACATTATTCTTGTATTGGTTTTGAAATTACAGTCGTCCTTCAATTTATGCATTAGATATATAAACAAATCAAAAAACTCTCATAAAAAAGTCATTAGGAACATTCAAATTTATGCGATAATTTATTACAACAAATAAAAAACCACATAAATATGATTAACCGGGTATAAAATAAATAAAACCACGTAATATAATTCATGTAATTCATCAACAATTAATATGTCAATATATATTATTATTTTTATTATATTATTAATACAAAGTACGCATAGGAAGCAAACAAAGAAATGTAAAATATGTATGTATTCATAATACATGTAATGCATAATAAATATTGTAAATGATATGAAAAATAATAAATTAAATGATGATTAAGGTATAATAAAATAAAATCGCTGACTAATGCAGGTTCAACGTTCTCTAATCAAAAACAATGCTTCAGCATATTGCGTATATTGTTTCGATAATAATCGATGCTTGAATTATCGATACCATGTTTCACAAATTCTAAATACGTGAGACAGAGATATGGCACGATCTTCGCATAGATGCCAACATCACCGTGTCTATCGCACATTATTTTGTAAGTGATCGCATACATTTCTTTGAATCCAACACTGATGATACTAGCGTATTACAACAATAACATAACTTGAGCAATTTATAACCCTCTTGTGGAAAACGTAGACTGACGCAACGACGACGCCAGATGAATCTGCAATTATGATTTTCCGCAACTAGAGCTGTCAACACTATCCCTGAACGACGCTATGGAGGAACGCCATTAATTAAACTTGACATTAAAACCCATGAGTGATGCAAACATCTATTTTATTGTATATATTATGGAAGCAGTGGTTTAAAAATAAATATTTTCATTCTTCACTCATTGCGAAATACGAATATGAAGAGCACTACAATACCTCGAGTACGTACGTATATAATTTTACGAAATGTATGAGCAACGAATACATATTTCCTATTCAAATTATTTATTATCATAGATTGTTAAGCTGTGTTATGAAACTGTACACGTTTTCTAAAATTTATTATAAGGCATCTTGATTTAATTGCTTATACACTAACCCAGAGGTCGGCAAAGTGCGGCTCTAGCACAAATATCCAGGGGCAAGCAGACGGGGCCAAGAGTATGACCGGCTTAAGAAAAGGGTTTGTTGCTATTTTGAATGAAAAAAATAATCACAAGATACTTTCTTACCATTGCATCATTCATCAAGAAGCGCTTTGTGCGCAGACATTTCCAGAAGAAATTTGTTAAGTTATGGAATTGGTGAACTCCATTTTAGCTAAAGCTCTTAATCATCGCCAATTCAAAGAATTTTTAGTTGAAATAGAGAGTGAGTACGATGATCTTCTGTTCCATAACAAGGTACGTTGGTTATCAATAGGGAACGTTTTAAAACGTTTCGAATCCCTATTACCAAAAATCAAAGCATTTCTTCTTGAGAAGGGTGTTCACTATCCAAAACTAACAGGCGATCAGTGGATCCAAAATTCTTATTTAATGGTAGATGTTAAGTATCATCTAAATCGGCTTAATCATAAACTACAAGGGAAAGGAAACATCATTTTTTCAATGTTAGAAAATTCATTCGAAAACAAATTATCCCTTTTTGCTCAAGATTTTGAAAGGGAAACATTTTTTCACTTTCCGAGTCTGCTGAAGCATCGCCAAGAAAATAATTGATTTATTGACAAACACCATTTTAAATATGAGAGAAACATTTCTCAGCAGGTTTCAGGAATTTAAAAGCAGAGAGACCTTAGCAGGTTTGAAATAGACAGATTTTAAATTTTCTCCTTTTGGCATTGACATTGGTAACTTTGAAAAACAATTACTGGATTTAAAAAACAAGAAAATATGGAGCTCTTATTTTGAACGTCTTTATGTTGATTTGGAAATATTGGAGAAGAACAAATGTGAGCTTATTTCACAACACAAGTGGTCTGCTTTGAAATACTTGGATAAGGAAAACATGATCATCTTCAACGCCTGGAATTCTTGACTCTTATGATCAGTTGAAAAAACTCGCGTTTGATGTTTTTTCCCTTTTCGGTTCTACATATTCATGCGAACAATCGTTTTCAATCATGACCTTTATCGAGAGTAAACTGAGAAGTCATTTTATTGATGAGAACCTGAAATCGTGCCGAAAATTAAGAATAACAACATACAAAACTTTCCAAGGAGATGCAAGGACATTGTCCGCATTAAATGTTAGTCAGTCATTGTCATGATTTAAATTTATGGATTCCTTAATTACTTAATATTTTTTATCAAAGAATAAAAATTTTATTAGATACGCGAATCAAGTTTTATTCAGTGTATCTGTAATTTAATGAAGTGCTAATTGCTAAATTAATAAACAATTTTAATCGTTGTAATGTACACATTCAGCTCTTTGGCTAATAAGTTTGCCGACTGTACTAACCTTCTGAACTTATGTCTACCGGTATATAAATTATTTTGTCGTGAATAATTAATAATTAATTTTTATTTAATCTCGATTAAATTACAATATTACATAACGTTTTTATTGTTGTTAAGCATTCATAATATCCGTATTTATATTCATACTTAAGCGATTTTGAACGCTTTCTTCGCATGTAATTGTAGTAAAAAAAACACATTTCAAACACGTAAAATCATTATTTATAATTTTCTCTGTTGAATAATTTAATTAGAATTAATTAATCGATTATCGCGATGTCAATTGCTTATTATTTTTATTTGTATTAAACTATTTTGACGTTGAGTTATTATTATATGTTCAGTATAATTAGGAATAATATATCTTCGTGCGCAATCTACGAGATTTATGGCTGTGTAATTTTTATTTATATCAAATTGTTTTAATGTCGTCACTTTGTATAATATATTACGCGAACGATATCATACAGTGCGAAATAAAAATTATATTATTAATTATCGAGCGTAACGAAAATCGATTTCCAGATTCGGAAAATGTTCGCGTTCACTATCGATACTATTAAATAATTAATCGAATTATACATGCGTTTTATTATACGTAACACCGTGAAATTGTTCATCCATGTTAAAAAAAATCGATACTGTATCGAACGATTGTTGCATAAGTCGGAGGATTTAGTATTTCCGTTTGAAGTAATATATCCATGGCACTTTCTATAGCGGCGTTGAGAAATAATATGATTAAAATTTGAAATACATAAAAACAGATGTAATTGCATACCGAGAGGAGGAGATAAAAAGTATGCGATACTTTTGCAACCGTCTAATTAAAAGTTTCAGGTATTAATTTGCAAACGTGACAACACAGAAACCGCAACGTTTCGCAGCCGCGTTAAGAAATTCGTTTTTAAAGATGACCGAATTTTAAACGTCCCTAAAAATATTAAGCAGAGATTAAAGTTAAATTGTAATATTTTAATAATCAAGAGCGTGACATAATGAGCCAAAAGACCCATTGACCAACTGCACGGTTTTCGATAAATCTTTTATAGAAAAATTTTGTAAGCGAATCCGATTGTTTTATTTGCGGCTTGCGAAACTGTGTCGCGAACGGCGAGAGAGTTTCCGCTTTCCGTGTTATAATTTAATGTCATTTTTGATATAATACACATTATGTCAAATAATCGATACAGCGAACAAAACCGCGATTATATAATACGGAAAAAATATTTTTTTTTGCAACGGTCAAGCACCTAGCAAAAATTTCGCAATATAAGTCTCCTTAGAAGGTCAGTATGTAAGCTGAACATTGACTTTGATATCATGGCTGAGCATTGAGAAACACGTACCCGCTGTTTATAATAGCAAAGAGTTCAGATCTCATTGTGGGAAAAATTCCGCCATTCAAAAATTCGCGTATATAAACAAGGAAATGGCATACGATGTGAAAATCAAACATCATTGTAAAAATACTCGCTTAATTAATTATTTAAATAATTGTTAAAAATGTCTGGTTAAGAAGTCACATTGTGCAAAAATCGAGGCTGAATTGTTTGCATAATTTCGAGTATTTAATGCGCTATGATGCGTGTCGCATGAAGGTCATTGCGATTTCAATATAATTAATATATATATTTTATTTTGCATCTGAATTTATGGGTCATAAGTATTTTTAAGCGTCTAAACGAACCAGTTATATAATTGATTGCAATTAAATAAAAGTGGTTCTTGCAATTCAATATAAATATGTGTATACCTGATTCTCTTTTTACGCGGTTTTGTTATAACAATGTTGAAAAAATATATAGGAATTTATTATATCAACATTATGTTAATTTATTATTTAAAAATAACGATGATTGATAACAAAACAAAGATGATTTTCGCGAGTTTTTTTTAACATGTTTATTGAAATTTATGTAACTCTAAAATTGGTTTAATTTTAAAAATAAATGAGATTTTGAGTAATAGGTTAATTTATTTTATAGCATAATGGATATACCTGTCATGGAATCATATATCAATTTTTTATTAAATTTATAATAATAGACCCTGAACAAAGAAAATCATGTCCTTGAAATAACTTGTAATGTACATACATAATTGCATTCCTTAAACATGAGGTAATTGGATTAAAATATTATTAAAAAAATATACAATACAAATTAAGGCATATTTTTATAAACCTGTGGATCTCAAGAAATGTATAACCGAGTAGTGAATCACAGAAATGGATTACAGATTACCGATAGACAGTAATAACAAACAGAAAGATCAGAATAGATTCTATCAAATTAAACGTGTCGTTAGACTTATTTTTTTTATTAATCAAAAACCATATGTATGAATAATATTTATTATAAATAAAATAATACGTTTTTTTCATTTTAATCGTATCGACCGTGTAATAAAAGCGTTGTAGCGTGTAAAATATATTTAAAACTAATATTTTTATTATGGCTTCGAACGGAAACCGAAACGAAAACTGACTACCGGGTAAAACCGTTATATTTGCTGAAACGAAAACCGAAACCGAACCAATTTTCACGTCAGATTTGAAAATTGAATCCGTATAAAAAGGATTGCAATCAATTTTATTTAAAAAAAACTATACACGTATTATCTCTAACGATTAAAAATATTTGGGATAAGTTCCAATTTTCAGAAAAGCCATTATTAATTACAATAATAATGATTACATTATTAATGAACAATTTAAATCAACTAATCATACATATGATGGAAGGTAGACGATATAGAAGATTTTTAAGAAGCAAGGAATTAGTATTAGAGATAAAGATCCCTTTGTCAACAAACATAAACATAGGATTTATATATTGTGTACCCAAAGTTTTTAATCTGCAATCGCGAAAAGTATTTAAAAACACCATTATTCGCTGCTGTTGCCACGAGTGCGATGTTTTTCTTGCTCGCATCCGGTACGTTGTGCCGAGTGCGAGTGAAACGAGCTCAATCTGTGGCGAGATATGACCGAGAGCGTTGTCGTTTACGCGTCATATTGATTAGTTAAAAAAT
>JAGXCT010032550.1:0-14076 GCA_022495035.1 Philopotamus ludificatus
TTATTCCGTCTTTGGGCCATAACTGCTGGCCTTCAGAGTGGAAAAGGTTAAACATTTTTCCATTCACGTTTATTTTATTAATATTATATTTTATTGTCAATCAAAGGGCACAGACTTTTATTTTTGGCAGCAATGTATTACTTACTTGAAAATGTATCGTTTAATAGAAAACGGAGATCTCGAAGAAAGCGCTATAGAAGGGAATGCCACACACGCCGCTCTATGCATGGAGCGCTATAGGAGGGTTGACTGTAAATGAATTTCCATGGAATTCTAACTAGATTAAACGTAAAACCTATACGGGGATAGAAGTATGGTTGTAGATTTATATTATCTCCAGCTCCTTATGTGTATATATTTATTTATCTTATGTTATACCGCTCTGATTCACTAGTATACTGATAGTAAGAAAGAGAATTTACCTGAAAAAAGAAAAAAATACATAAATTAATATTAAATAAGATATTATCAGTGGATTCGAGGAGCAATGCCCTCAATAATGTTGCAATATATATTTGATGGGGTGCAGATTACATATGGTCAAATTGCTTTTATGGTTATTTACGAGGCGATTTCGCTCCCTCGGCATTTGCAACCCCCCCACAATTGGCTGTGCCAATCTTTGGCGTTGGCCAGGTGACGGAGCAGAAGCTCCAGCAGTGTTTGCCAGGCTGAAGCCACTGCTTAGTTTCGCAGTGCATATACGCCGAAATAAGTAAACAAGGACGAAATATTCAGTGCTCTATTTACTCAGCAAACTTCTCCAGTCTACTCGTGACGGGTTGAGTGCCTCACTAAGCTCCTTCAGGGGGATTGGATCTAAGAGGCGGCCCGGGGCTTACCCCCCACCCCCTCCGTAACTACCCGCCGATGTATATACTTCCATAACAATACTTGTAAAATATTAAGGAACTCTCGAACCGAGAACTCTGCGAAGACGTGAACCTCGTCGATCGACGAATCGCGAACTTTTCGGGGGAAAAATAAATAATTGAAATTATCACTTTGGAAATGCGAGCCACAGTTCAAACATTCCATAATTACAGGACGATATATCATCGCCTCGGCTCATAAATTAATTGACAGAAAGCGCTGGCTGTATATTATGTAGTAGTTAGTAATAAGGAAAGACTAATGGCGCTAATCACAAAATAATCCTTGTTAATGTTCGCGCGCGGTTATAATTATGGACGTGTGCCGCTCGTGTAATCAATAATGTTTCTAATGTTCCCCGGGGAACTGAAATATCTCGGATGTCGTCGCGACGCCTAAATGAATTCATTCATACACGGGTTTAATAATAATAAAAATACGCAGAATGTTTTTACAAAAAAAACCGCGTCGTCCGAAGGGGGTCTATCAGAGACCCCAAGCGTTTCACGTCAAAATATTGATGAATTATTTATAAATATGATGATTTTTTTTTAATAAAAATGGATTATTCTAAGTATAAAAATAGTTATTCATTATAGCTTCATAATTTGATCGATATTTCGGAATTTTTAACCATAAATATGACGCGTAAATGACACAATGGCGATATTAACTGAGCTCTCGCAGCACGTGTCACTCGCCCGTTTCACTCGCACTCGGCATTCATTTAAATTCTTATGATTTACATGTGTTGGTTGCCCGTTTACTTCTGCGATGTATTCATTTTTATAATTATCATTCGCCCTTTACCTCACCCCTCTACCGATTAGGCCAACAACCTCCAGATAAAGACTTTATTTAAATACAATTAACGAATCTACAGCAAAGATAAATTACAATTAATATTATCATTATATAAATATTGATTGAAAAGTTAACTAAAAATACTTAATAAAAAAATAAAATGTTCCAATATCGGAACACTTGTCAAAAATGGGTTAAGGGGCACCAAAAATAAAACCATAATCAATACTACATTTTATTATATTTTCCATTACTATGTTTGTCAGTTTTTGGAATCATTATTTGTAGCAAAGTCATTGGTTTGTAATTAAAATATACAATCAGCCCTCTTATAGCGTTTGCTCTAAATCGCTGCTTTTACAAAAATCCTCGTCAACCAAAGAGCATGGACTTTTATTTCGCTCGGCAATGTATTATAGATTTACGAAACATCTAAATTTACCTTCAAAATATTATAATATTGTAGAAAAGAAGCGTTATAGGAGGGTTGACTGTATATAGATATGATTTTTAACCCATTCGTCATGGTGGGGTAAAAAACAACGGCGCCGTCTGAAGGGGGTATCACAGATACCCCAAGCATTTCTATATCTCGATATTTTTTTTTTCAAAAAAATGCATTATTCTAAGAATAAAATGAGCTTTGCTTTAAAATTTGGTCTTTATTTTGGATTTTTAACTGATTGATATGACGCGTACATGACAACGCTCTCGGCGATGTTGAATCGGAGCTCACGCGGCACGTTTCACTCGCACTTTCGGCACATCATACCGGATGCGAACGAGAAAAAACCCGTGGCAAAAGATGCGAGTATTGTCATTTTTTTATTTTTCGTAATTGCAAACAATAAAGGACAATGATTTTTTATAATATTTATTCTTTACACTCAAAACCTTGGGGTACCCAATATACCCCCATCGGCACGGCGGCACTAGCTGATAATCAAGGGGAATTCCACTCTATTTATTTATCAAACAATGTTTATAACATAAACTTAACATTATTATTTAATACAATTTTTAAAAATTCACTACTATGTTATTATGCAAATACCCAGCATCCTGTACATTATGATAAAACACTGCGTGTCTACCGCCCTCCCTCATGAAACATTGCAGGTTTACTGTCTTGAAATGATGAAGATGCCTAGGAATAGCCTTGTAATCCTACAGTAAAAACTTACCTGTTATACAACGTACCAAAATGAGAAAACTTGGAGGAGGAAGCCTGCCGGTATCATTGCCTCTCATCTAATGAAAAATGTTTAAGCAGTTGCTGTGTGTAATTTCAAACGGCGTCTTCTCCTCTACTACGGCCATGCAATTATTGTTTTTATTCGCAACGACGCTCTCAGCGAAACGGCGGTCTAATCGTCGTCGAGGCGAAATAAAAAATTAAAAACGGAAAAATCGTCCCTAATTAGAATTATGTACACGGAAAATATACTTCGGCCCTTGTTTAAACGGAGAAAATTCAATTGGTAACGCGATACTTAATTTCATGGTGTATATTCGTATCTCTGACTCTTCGTTTGAGAGATTTCCATTTTCAAATATTTGCCAATTTCGAACCGAGGGGGAGACGGCCTGTAGGTACATCACTTTTTTTTATTATTTTATTTCATGTTAATTATTTTTTTGATGACGTGTTCGCTCTTTCGTATTCAAATTTGATCGAGCGAACGTTCGTCTTTTGTGCGAATGAATTATTTTTTTCATACATATATAAATATATTTTTAATACAAGGGTTGATAAAAAAAATATTAGATATATATATTAATTTCGCAGGAATTCCATTCTGACATATTTTGACATTAATAGCCATATAAAATGTTTAATTGTGGTCCGCGATTTATTTTTGTGAAAAACACGGAAAATTTGGTCAAAAACAACACCTGTTATGATGACTATATATAGCAGGGATGGCGAACCTTTTCCCCAAATAAAGGCTTATAAGTTGTATTAATATTAAAATTTACAAGCAAAATTTTCGCTATTATATCCATAATCACACACTAGCCCTTTAAAGATGTGGCGACATCTAGTGATATTAGTAGCAAATTAAAAATCATATTATTTTTTATTAAATGAAGACTTTTTACAATCATATCTAAAAATTCAAGCGGGTTCGATAATTTAACACGCGGGTCACTGTGTGACTTACGGGGTACTCGTTCGCCATCCCTGATATATGTGCTTCAATATGTGCTTCAATAATTGGGAAACTATCTGATGGGGAAAACTCTTGACTAAATAAATAATATAAAAAAACATTAGAAATATATGATTTTATTGCTAAATCTATATTTTCAAAATAATGATTAAATATATTTTTGGGAAGAGCGTTTCGCGTTTTTTTATCACATCTAAACTAATTTAAATAACACTATTTAATACTTAATCGGCCGAAAACCGAATTATAGGCTATCCAGAGCCCGATCACAGTAGGCCGGGAGCATATTTATAAGCTTTTCTGAGTACGACCTTTCGCACATTTGATTATGCATACGCTTACGAAATTTATGGACAGTATACTATGAGATGTATTATTTTTTTATTTTTGTCCCAGTCCAAACAAGAACAGTTAACCATTTCCACTCTGGATATTTTTAGTCAAATCTACGTTCTACTCTCTTTAATTGTATTTTACTAATATTTAAAAAAAAATTTCATTGGTAAAATGAATAAGAAACATCTATAGGGTTTGGTATGATAATCTATTTAACAAAAGACATTTTTTTTCTATAAATAAATAGAAAAAAAACGTGGTTGAATTTTTTTGATAAAAAATATATGGCTAATACGTATGGCCCCCAGAGATGAAAAGGTTAAATAATTCCACATTGATTGTTTTCCCGATATTATCAGATTTTAGGAGGGTCTATTGAAAAGCGATGGATTGAGGTCCCACCATAAGTCACTGAGAGACCATTGTCAGCATGGACCTACAGGAGTTGCAAACAATTATTATGACACTACATATTATTCTATTACTAGAATAAATTTTAAAAATTGTTTTTATATTGACGAATATTTTTCTGATAATTTATAAATGCTATAATTATTTATTTATTTTTTTAAGAAGCAATCTGAACGTGGCTCAAAGAAGCTGTGAGTCAGTATGACTGCGCTACAGTGAGTCAGCAGGACTGCACCGAGTCACAGCGCGACACAACGTATGTCCCCCCCCCCCGCACTCTACCGGCCCGCGTGCATCCAGTACACGACGCCAGTATCGCTGTCATGCAGGCAGCGCTCTTGCTCCATACCGCGCGAGATTCAAATTATATTTATATTTTCTTATACATAACTAATAGACACATATATAAAAATACACTTGGGGGTGCTGCCCCTTTCTATGGCGTAATAAAATCTATATTGATAAATTATGAATATGGTATTTTTAGATATTATTTGTATTAATTTATAAACGCAATGGACAAACAACGACTCTGATTCCATAACCATGTGGTCACACTCGACATATGAGTGTAAATGGTTAATATCGCACAATAATCGATGTTATGTAAGCCAAATTGGATATATTTGATATAGAACTAAAGCCATAGCAGATACCCACGTAATACCATCAAAGATAGAAAAGGATAATAAGGATTCAAAGACATCGGATTCAATTTGGCGTATTAAATATATTGATTTAATAATAACAAAAATAAATACAGGACCTTGCTTAATGCGAAGCCTTTCAAAAGTCAGCCAATTTTCAGAGGGAGGGCGGCGACGGGAGAGACGGCCTCGTTATTATTTCAGCGCGATGGTGTAACTTTGCAATATGAAAAATAAGCCTTGGAGGACCGTAATGGGCATGGGGACCGCCCTTATCAGTGCCGAGCAGAAGTCAAAGAAAAATGGGACAGGACAAGTGGAGCGTTAAAACAATTAATGGATTGTTCGAGGGATGGCTCATTTTTTTTCTCAGAATTTATTCAAAAATATTGACACGGACGAATCTGTGTCATTTGAAACGAAGAAGGGATGACGATACGCACTCTATAAATATTTACGACGCAGTATCATTGGACTGAGCGTGAATCATCCGAACCTTGAATGCACATATTGATAAATAAATATGTGCATAATTAAGGCCACTGGCAGTGGTAAAAATTGTGATGATGTTATAATTACGTATTAACCTTCACTCGCAAGAAATGAAAACAAGGTAATTATTGCAAATCGAGATATCCTTTATGAGAAAAATGATTTAATTAATAAATGCGAACAAATCAGCTGTTGGATATTATATACAAGGACGGCTCGTCAATATACACACCCAATCTGTAGCACCCCCAAACAAATTGAGGAAAAAAATATTTTTATATCATTATCAGGGTTTTCCTTCTCACTGGTTCTGTGGTGAAAAATCTGTATCTCTACTGTATCATCATCATCATCATCATTTGCCAGCACAAGGCTTTCATTCGCTGAGGGCATGGGTCTTACCAAACTCTCGTATGGCAGTCAAGACCAAAGGAACCTAAGTCTCACATGTGACGTGAGGGCTCCTCTCTCGTGTCCATACCGTGGGGACCCAAGCCGTCTTGGTATGCGATTTTTTGTAAAGAGTTTCCCTCTCTTGACCATTGCTGGCATTGGAGGTACATCTTCTATCATGTTGGTATCGGATTTTACCCTCTCGACTGTGTACAGACAAGTATGAAGGGGTTTGTCTCAGAATTCGTCTGTTCTAAGGCGTTATTTGCTTATAACGAGTCTCAAGTACCAAGTCGCAAGTGATTATTAGCCCGGTCGTGCAATAGCGATTCTTTCATCGTAGGAAAGACGTCCTCGGAGAGGCGTCCCCTAAAAAGATGGAAGAGGAGCGAAAGTATCGAGACTAGTCCAATCATTGGTCAACAGATTAGGGTTTTCCTTCTCAGGGTATAATGGCTATGTAGTGAAAAATCCGTTAGAGACCAGATTTGTTTTATGCACATAAGGATATGTGTACACATACATGTACATATTTTTCCAGGGGTGCACTATTTTGTTTAGTATTTATCAAAGATTACTTGGGTTTTTAGTCAACTCCATGCAGGATTATGTTGACTATAATATAAAATATTGCTTATAAGAGATGCTGACCATCGATTGTGATGGTATGGTAGATCGGTGTGTTTCATTTTCGATAAGTTCAACCTGGCGACTTGCGCTGCGACTCGGAGCAGTTCATACTGAAGTATTTGAAGCAAAATTTACTTTTTTAAAATTGTAATCTTGAGCCGCCGCTGTATATATATTTGACAATAGTGATTTAGAGCATATTCTAAATGAGGTATGGGTATACATACATATACAATGTAACTTCAATCCATCGTTTTTCAACTCTCCAAAAAAATCGACAAATGTGAGATTATTTAACATTGTACGATGATTCATTCATTGCGAGAACGATAGATCGGATTTCTACTGTGATTGAATCGAGAGTTGCTGGTCGTTTTGAGAGTTATTATGATTACGACCATTTACTCTTATTTTAAGACGTTAAATCAGGGAACAATGGATAGGGTATTATTTAACATGATTTTTTAAATAAAAAGAGGGAAAATAAATCACTATTTTCAATAATAAAAGACAAATAAAACTAGCATTCAACAGTCGGAGGTTTCAGTCTCAGAATCAATATAAGTTCACTGCTGAAACTTATCGGTTATTCACGGCACATAATTTTCAATTCATGGATTTTCCACTGCACTTGCAGTTCACAATGCCGTTTCTTTTACGTGGCATTAAATTTGCATAGACGAGATCAACGTCGCTTACCTCGGAATTAAACGTTATTTAATACAAAATATCGAAGTTCACGTCGCAACAAATTCTCATAACGATCATATGACAATAAAATTTCAGCATGCCGTGCTCGCTCACTTCGTATGTCGTGCCATTTCGTTAAATTGAATTATTATACGGCATTTATGGTCACGGACGTCGTAAAATATTTTAAGGGTTACTTTAAAACATAATATCGTACTTAAAACTTATGACGCTCGCATATGTGTACACGTATATTGCATTGTTAGGATATATGAAAATTTTAGCATGATTCAAGTTGAAGTAAAGCATGACGTAAAAATCTTAACCTTTTTCACTCTGGAGGCCAGACGTATTGGCCCAAAGGATTTTTTAAAAAACAAATTTTAAAAAAATAATGCATTTTTTAATCGGATATCAGATCAAACCCTATAGACGCTTTTTATTATTTTTTCCAATGAATATCCATAAAAAAACATATAGAAGAGAATAACTTTTAGATTCGACTATACAGATTGGAGAAGGTTTAAATGGTTTTTAATATAAATTAATTTCATGTGGTACACAGACAATAATCTATCATCACGTGTGTATATTTGCATGCTGCAATTAAATAGAATGGCGAAAGTAGAAATCACCAAATTGCAGACACAAGATCAACGCAATAAATACCTTGAATTAGAAATATATTTTTAATGTAATATGCAATCGAATATTTCGCAAACAAATAATTAATAAAGATGATTAAAATTTGTTTTAACACGTTACAGTCCGATGACGCGTTTTCGCGTCATATATATTTATTTATTTTACTACGATGGATGGATGGTATAACTAAGAAAGATTCGAAAGCGCCATTCGCTCATACAAAGATTCGATAAAGATTTTAAAGATACAAGGAAATGAGGCTCTAACACGTATATTCTCCCAGTGTCAAACCACGATACTGGTTAATTTTAATATTATTTCAGTTGGATTGAAAATTATATTATTCGACTACTATCTTAGCTCATTTTCGATCCATACAGCATCATTTAATATTAGAAAATGGAAACACCTATCTGAGTACTAACTTAGCTTAGTCACGGTTAATTTACATTTTCGAAATAATATGTATGTTATCTACAAGCCATAACACTGGTTAAATATATGAAAAAATATCATTTCGAGGTTTTAATTAAACAAATAATATTGCGATTTAGGATACTAATGTGATTATGATAAAAATCAAGTATATACCAGTGAACAAAATAACTATTAAAAAATATATAAATAAGATAAAATCAAAAAATGGTCAAAATAATTTTTAAAGCGCGCATTTATGCGTTACCCGTCACGTACTCACACAAAATAAAAACGCGCATAAATGCGCGCTCCGACTTCAAGGTCTAAAAAAGAAAATATCGCGTGCCAGAAATAAGAAACCACACGGCGTTCGGCAATGTAGTAAGGCGAGATTCATAAGACCATGGATAGAAATAGTTAAAGACATAAAAACAGATAATAAATCTTATATGCCTTACGAAGTGGAGGACATGGCGACAGATAGACGAAGATACGATGCCACAGACATGTGTCGTAGTCGGATGCTTTGAGTACTATGGCCCAAATAGGAATATGTTCATCCTCGAGAAACTAATCAAGTAGAATAAAGCGCAATTACAATATGACTTTAATTTATTTGGCAAATGGCGAGAATATAATATATATAAATTTATGAAAAATGCTCTATAAACGTTTGAATCTATATCACATTGGTTTTAGTATATAAAAACGTGTGAGCAGACTTAATAGAGTATTGACGCAAAAACGCGTCAACGGGCTATAAAGTGTAAAAGACTTTGAAGCGATTTTCACAATTCGATATGAAAATTAAAATCAAAAATGAATGTTGCCACACAAAATCCACGATGCACGTATGATGCGTCGGTAATTATACGACGTGTCCAGTAACCGTTCCGATTATCCGGCACATCCGCGCTGTTGTTCAATTAAACACGGAGATTCAATTAAATTTCGAATTGTTATTGGCGTGTCCCGTGGGTTGAGGCCGGAGGCTGTGGAGACACGACAGGTGGCACTCCGCCCCCACCCGCACCCGGATGCGGCGCCCCCATTGTCCCGCAGATAGATCCACCCCAGGTCTCTTCCTCGGGGATGGACCCGGAGCGCCAGGTTCGCCGACACTGACCGCACCTACTGTTCGGCGACCATTGTTCTTTGGGACGGAGGTTTAATTGAATTTTAAATAAGGGTCGACAATTTCGAAAGTGTGCCGCCGTCATAAAAAAGCACGATTGCGATAAATCGGATCGCGATTTATTGATGCGAAAGTGGAAACAAATGTATATTTAAGTGGCCATGAACGATTTGGGCGAATGAGCAAAATTAAATCCGCACACTCTACATATTGCATACAATAAAATTAAATAGCATTTATATCAGTCGAATACGTTCAGGCTTTGTAGGTTTAAATAAAATATACTTGAAAATATAAGTCCTCCAATAAGTAACCATACAAACGGGACTTCGAAATCGCGTATTTTGTGAACCAATATTTGTGTTCAGACATGATGATGTATACATCCCTGCAAGGTTTTTTAGAACCATTGTAAAAACATTAATCCCGTGCAATAAATTTTATTTTATTGTTAAGGGTAAAATATCCATACCCTTAACTGACAAAGGATACATCCGACATTGTATGCTGCTGTTTTAAGACAAATTTTTATTCCACGTTTGGTTTTCAATTTTAAATCACACAATAGACATTTAAAAAGTATGACTAAATCAGGACTACCCACAAAATTCAATGATATCGTATTGAAATTTTTGGTTGTATCAGATACTCATTTAACCGTTGAGGAATAATGGCAGAAACTCGAATCTCCATGGTTCGAATCGAATAGAAACGCCCTCACAAAGCAACTATTACCTGTGACAAAATTCAGAAGTTAAACTAAGAGGTTCTACTATATCCTCTGTATTCACCAGACCACTCTCCATCCAAGTATTATCTTTTCATATCCATAAAGCACACTCTAAGATAAAACGTTTTCGAAATGCAGCAGGGTTTGAAACCCGCTTAAACCAGTATTTTGATTTAAAACTGACAAAAAAAAGGGATTGAAAAGTTGCTACTATATTTTATAGTATTCTGTAATAACAAAAGAAATTTAAAAAAAATGCATTGTTTATGAAATACGCGATTACTTCTTGGTCTCCATAAAATTTTTAACATATTCTTTACAAGTATGAATATAAAAGCTGTAAAAAATAATTTTTCGAAGGCGACCTCGACTCAAAAATTTCTAGCCGCTGGGGGGCATAATGTCTTCATAGGGCAAGGAATAACATGTGAGTTTGGTTAGGAAAGACGCATCCTTCGTATCATTTATTCAGAAACTTTCAAAATTTCATCGATATAAAAAATATGCTTCCTAAGAGACACTTAAAACTAGTAGCGGCTTCGTGGTTAAAATATTTTGGGCACTGAAGAAGATTAAAAAAAAAATGATTCAGTATGGACGACGCGGAATTGCTCAGAGCGCAGCGCAGCACAGCACTTAACGACGAGACCCCCCCTACGCTGCTGCCGCCCCCCATCCATTACACGACGTTGATAGCGCTGACGAGAAGACAGCACTCTTGATCTACGCTACGCGGCGTAACACTAAATACAAATTTAACTTATATTTTCGTATACATAATATGTAATCAAAAGACAAATATATATTAATATATCAAGATATATTTCTCCTCAATTTGCTTTGGGGGTGCTGCAGCTCCGCAGTGTATATGGACGAGCCGCCTCTACTTGAAACGGACCATCAAGACTTTTTCTCTAATTAAAAATGGCTGATTATTTTTAAAAAATGGCATTAAAAACTTATTACAATGTTGAAAGATTTATTGATTTCTGGTTGGGTTGAGATATAGTTGATTAAATTTACTGTCTAACCCAGAGGTTCCCAATCTTTTTCGGTTTACGGCTCCCTTAGAACATCAGATTTTTCCGCGGCTCCCTTAATACTAGAGATTTTATTCAAAATTGTTGACCTTCTTGAGCAAAGCGAGCGCAAAAATTTCGAGAATTGGGAATTCCCAACAAATTTGCCGAATTGTTTAATTGAATATTTCGCGGCGCCATTATGACGACATCGCGGCTGGGGAGCCGCGGCTCACACTTTGGGAAGCCCTGGTCTAACCAGTGTTATGACAAGTTACCCGCGACTGAGCTAAGTTAATAATCGAATAGGTGTCCGAGGAAAACTAATAATTCAGGTAATTAATAATTAATTTGGCGCGTTATAATTAATTAATTGAATGCCAATCATTATTTTATAGAATAAATAATTGTAAAACAAATAATATAAATTTTAATTCAACTGAAATAATAATAAAAATTAACCAGTGTCGTGGTTTGAGACTGGGGGGGATATTGATTGCGATAGACTCATCCCCCTTGCATTTTTATTCAGAACATAATTCAATAAACGTCTTTTTGGATGGACTGAAATAAAAGCTGATCTCGATCCAGAATCACACTATGCAAATGCGAGAGTATACAATGTATTAAACCATTCTTTTAAAAATAGAGCAACGATAGGATCGAGAGAGACGGAATAAAATTTTGCGGGTTCACATCGGGGTCAGCGCCATTAGCCGGGAGCTGTCGGTTTTCGCATTTTCATCCGATAATCACGTTTGTGTCACTGGTGCAGTTTCAGCTGAAGCCGAAACAGAATGCAATTTGATTTGCACGAATACATATTTATAAAGTTGGACTGTCGTTTCAGTCGCCATCAATCATGGGGGGTGGCGCGCAATCAACGTCAGTAATTGCTTTGAACCAGGTGAAGGGGTCAGGAGAGCCATTTGGGGCGAAATCAGAATAAATCGGGATAAACGAAAAACACCGGGCGATAAGGAAGTACACGCTTAATTAATGAAAAATACATCGAATTATAGAGCGTCCGGTCATATTTTTCGCATTCAACGTTTTGTTTGGATATATAAACTTGCAAATTTAGGGATATATCGCCAGACTCGAGAGGGAAAAGGATAAAATATGCATGTTCATACATACATATCGGCAAAATACGATATCTGCACATTTGTAAAATACCAGAGAGAGGCAAAAAAAAATGTTAACCATATATCGAACAATGCAGATATTATTTTTGAATCATGTGATTGTGGACTAAATAAAATTTGCGTAAGTCTATTTTTATTACATCAACATTAATCAAAGGATATTTATTTTATTCTATGCTATTTTTTGCATTATCCGACATGTAACTGACATTCAACGAGACACTGTATATATCGAAAAATTTTAGAATAGACGATGTCATAAAAGTATCTAGATACTATAAAACCAACATAAAAATCCAAAGCAAGACGGTATAAAAATCTGAAGCAGCAATGTTACTCAATGTTAATTCTGTAACGCCCAAAGACGTTCAACGTGAATATGAATAAGATAAAAATTATCAACTAAATAAGACTAATCAAAATTAGAATCGTATCATCTCTTTATATTGTATGAGATTTGATAAAAAAAAATATATTATCAGTACAACATTATGATGTCTTAGCCACTATATTAGCCCTGAGCATTTCTTCCTATACCCAATGATGAAAAAACGTCGTTTTTTTCTACAATGAGGAGATAAAAACAGATCGCATCACAAGACTGAACTATCCAAAACGACGCTGAAACGGATTTTGCATCAATTAAATATTGCATGAAGTGAATTTAACATTAAAAGAACAATTACAACAACCTTTTCCGCTCTGTGAGCCACACTTATTGTTTATAAAAAATAATCTTAAATAGTATTTTATTTAGTAGGATATTAAATCGAACCCTAGAGATGTTTCTTATTCATTTTTCCAATGAAAATCTTTTTTATATAGTCGTAAAATACAATTAATGAGGGTAGAACGTAGATTCGATCAAAAATATTCAGAGTGGGAAAGGTTGAGTGTTAATCCAAAGCAGAATAAATTGTATTTGTTTTTTAAAAAGCCATTTTCTTAAAGAATGAGTTATTCATTAAACTCGATTCTTATTCTTTAAAATAATTAATAAATACGGTCATCCTATAGTGAAGAAATCAGAACCACGTTATAAAATTAGACAATTTCGAAAAACGAAATCAATACATCAATCATTTTTCCATTCGCATATTTTAAACGACCTTGTACAATGTCAATGTCACTAGTTATTTTTTATTGTCAATTATTTCGAACGCCAACGTATTTTATTATATATTTACGAAATACGTAATTTGACTCGGTTTTTCTAACGAAATCAATATATCTAACATATTTTCCATTCGCATATTTCAAATGACCTTCCTGTCGTTTTCAATGTCAATGCCGCGTGTTATATTTTATTGTCAACCAAAGCGCATTGACCTTTATACCACGCAACAATACATTAAAAATTACATATATTTGATCTTGAAAATCTACGTTCTAGGAGGGAGCGATATAGAAGGAACTGTCGAGCTTGTTATATTACCCATAAGAAATGTCGTTTTTTTGATGCGCCATCTTTAAAATGGTCTCCTTCAGTATGTTAGGCAGTAAGGACGTGTTATAAGTTTCTCTTGTGTAGC
>JAGXCT010032550.1:16469-62755 GCA_022495035.1 Philopotamus ludificatus
GACTCCAAATTACACGGTCCCGATTTTAGTGTTAGTGGGGGTTTAACTGTATTTGAGTAAAACATTCGAAAATAACAGATCTTTTGCAAAAAGTAGAGAATAGAAATCAAGATACTATGAAAAAATGTCAGTTAATATTTTAATATATAGGAAACCCTCCTATAACACAGTATCCAACAACATGGTTCCGCTGAAACACATGACAAATAGAATCATTATTTTGTCAAGATATTAGATCAAGATTTTCTCAATATCTTTACTTGAAATGCTTGGATTTTATTATTTTTAATGGAAAATAGTCTAAATAGTCGCCGTGACGGATTATTATTTTGTTAATAAGAAGATAATTTGAGTTTATAACTATTGTCATGTTTCTTACATGCGGCCCACACAACATTTTAAAATTTGTAGCTGGCCTGTTGTAAAAAAAAGTTGCTCACCCCTGTCTTATACAGTCCTTTGAAGAAGAAATTAGAAGACAAACAGAAGTTGGGAATAAAGAAACTATCATATATTAGCAACATTTACAATTAGATTTGGATGTCTAGAAATACTCCAGCCCGCCAAGAACAGAGAGTAACATAAAAAAAATCTCAAGATCTCATTTGATGGTCTATTTGTAAGTAGGGATGGGACACATGGGAATGGAAAGACTAGACAGTCAGAATGGTCGTAAATCAAATAAAAGGTAGAAGCCTTAGATTGGAACCTTCAAATAAGACTGTTTTGAACTAAAACAACTTTTTTCGACAAGAGAATAAAACTAGTCATTTTCAAAAATACTATAGATGCTTTCGAAATAATACATGGATGATAGGGGGTTGAAGGACAATTCAAAATCAGGAAGGCCTCTAAATATTAATAAGGATGGCGATGAAAACCACCAGAAAATCAAAAAACAATGTGAAGTCTTAACAACAAATTCAAAAAAGAATGTGAAGTCTTAACAAATTAAACCAACCTATACAATTAACAAAAAACAATGTCAGAATATTGAATACAAAAATGTATTGTTCCAACTAAGTTAACTTACATTATCGAAATAATATGCATGTTACCTACAACCCATAACACTGTTAGGCCTTATATGATTGCCTTTAAGTATTTGCCTGCTAGGGATGAGTCTTACTATCACAAAAACAACAGTTGTTGAGCAGGCGAGGAGTTAAATTATTTTTTTATTATTATTAAATGTATTAATTTGAAGATTTACACGACAATTATTTTATTACATCTCTTGAACATGTAATCAGAATCATTCATTAGCACAACAGGGGTTGTCGGGTTTAACACGTGTTATAGCCTGGACAACTGATAACAATCGATGACACGACATGCGGGTCATGCTCTTGCCAACAGTTAATCTCCGCCACTATAGATTCAGTGTCTAGATATGATAGAACATTCGCTGTCCTTCATCTTGTGCAGAAGGACAGCGAATTTTTAATCCTTTAACTGCTAAAGAAATTTACATAATTATGTACCGTATGAATAAATTTGAAAAATGGGTTTTAGATATTCCCGTGAATCGAACAAACACATTCCAATCGAAATAACTCTTACAGTGAATAAGCAGTTGTCACACCGGCGTGACCATAGCGGTTAAAGGTTTACAGTTGAGCTTGTACAAAGAACCGTAATGCTTGTATAGGTTAAAACATCTATAAAATTTTCCAGATTCCAACATAACATCGCCTAAAAACATGCAATAAACAGTCAAAATATATTTTTGTTAATTATGATTGTCATTATGTAAATATTTACTGTTTGTCTATCAACATCAAATATATTAATGCTAAAAAAATCTCATTGCATCCAAGGATAATTTAAAAAACATGACATGTGTTGAATGTTTATGAATCATTTGTAAATAGAGATTAAAAAAATGTTCAACACATGTCACCGTGTATTTTGTGACATGAAAAAAATAATATACATGTACATAACAGATGAAAAATGATTTTCTGTTGATAAATAAGATACGTTTAATATTAAATAACGTTGTTAAAACGAATTGAAAACGATGTAAATTTATTCATATATTTTAAAAAGAATGATTTTACTTTAAAAAAAAGCTTTTATGCGGAAGTCTGGAACGTGTCCATAATCTAAAACGTGAATCCGGCAATATATATTTTTAATAATTCTCACATGTACTAATAATTGCACGTCTCTGGCGTATACTATCAAGTTTATGATACTAATGAAAATACAGTAATGCGAATATGGGACAATTGGCCAACTGGGATATTAGCCAGACATGTACAATCTGCAATCAGCATTAACGCGTTCTACTCCAAAGGCCATAACTGTTGGCCCAAGTGAGTTTAGTAGGCAGCGCTGAAGGCCAGCAGTTATGGCCCAAGGACGGAATAAGTTTATGCGCCGATTTCAATGGGACGCAGCTAAATTTAACGAAATATTATTTGCTTCTAAGTATCGAGAAGGGTTGCAAAATGTGGAGTAACCCAACATTTTTTTATTAAATTGATTGCGTAATTAATTCTTAGAAATATGTTTGCATTAATCGATATTTTTCATACGCCAATATTTTTAGAGCACTCAGTCGGTTTCTTCATATCGGAAAGTTGTCCGAAGCTGTGTACTGTGACCATATTTTTGTTTTGTGGAACTAATCTTTTTTTAATTTCATTACATACATAATTATTTAATAAAAATAGCGAAACAATAAAAATCAGTGAAATAGTGTTTATAATTAAATAATAAACTTTGGAAAATAATAAAAATAATTAAACTTTTGTTTTCAAATCCAATGATTATTTCGATATTAGTAATGATGGAGCTTTTACGTTTGATAATGTTAATTATAATAGTGATGTTTATGAAATTTAAAGAATGATTATTTTAATAGATTCATTCAGAATTGTGAAAAATGGTAAAAAAATGATGGGAATAGTGATGATATCGGCAAATGAAACAGATAGTGGAATTAAAATCATCCCTTACCTTCGAAAGAAATGTGCATACTCTAGCGTTGAGACAGACGATGAAGAGAATTTAACATTCATTAATCCCATGTCATCAAAAATTTCAAATACCGTACCCTTTGTCTAATAATTTTTACAAAAAATAATAAATTTTATTATCGGTGATAGAATAGTAGCACCAAAAATTCTACCCAATTGTTTGGAACCTATTGATTATTAGAACCTATAAAAAATAACCTCAAAATACACGAAAAACCACTGACTCATGTGCAATTTGTAGATAGACTAGTTATTCAACTGGTTGAAAGTCACAGGGAAAGATTAATAAAAAAAAGAGATTATAAGAAAATATTTCCTATTATATGCATAATTTATAATTGTTATCCTAATAAAAAAAAATATAAATATAAAACTATTTATTTTAGTAAAAAAATAAGCTAATATTTTTATCAAAGTGAACCAAAGTTTCATTCATAAATTACGGTCACACACAATTGAATGAACACGTGTCAGTATTACAAGACAGTGTGCCAAAACTGATGAACCAAGTTTTTTAATTTTTAATTAGTAATAAATGATTTAATTACAAATCAGATGCAAAATTATAGATGTTTTTAATTCACTTCGTAATTCGTATTTTTTTTTTATCCAAAGTAGCTGATTGGTTTTGAAGAAAAATATCCAGAGTGGAAAAGGTTATGATAAACATGTTTGCATGGTCAGATGTTTCGTCTTCTTCGTGTTTATGAGCCTAATATATTGTTTGTGGTGTCTACCATTATCAATATTTGCCAAAAGTTAACTAGTTGTATTGAAGTCAGTGTTTTCTTTGAATTTATTCCAAGGAAAATACCAATTTGCATAATTTACATATATTTAGGTCAAACATTCATCACGCTTCCTTCATCCTACCCATCCAACATCCCGTATACGGCGATTGTAACCGTTGACTTCTTGATCCTGCCATAAATCAGCCGTTTAGATTTTCGAAATCGCAATCGACAACGTGTGCGTTTGTTTGTCCGATGAGTCAGAGGACCGCAACAATTATATTTGTACCAACAATACGGCCCACCGCTTTTCCGCTCCGATTAAGCGGACAGCATTCAAACGAATTGAACATTTCGCATTCACACTCCATAGGCGGCTGTTAAATTGAGCTGACAAAGGACGAAACAAGGACGAAGGACGACAATAAAAAAAACATGGAGCGGCGCAATTAGCGGAAAAAAATATTCAAGAACCGAATTCCGAACGCGGCATAGTCAATAGCAGTGGCGCACGGAAAAACAAAACAAATTAGATCAACGCTCCGCAATAACTGTCGAGGAACTTTCTGCAATAAATTTCCAATTGCATGAACAACTTCCGAGCTGAGATGATTAGTTTTAGACACTAATAACTAACGCTTTATTTTATTTAAAAATACATCGATTTTTAAGCTATTCAACTTTAAGTATAATTTGAATAGTAAAGCTAATTAACTTTGCAATAAACTCCTATACGTCTGAAAAAGACCAAGCGAAGAAACGATCCCTTTTTTGGGGAATTTATAATGCAGTAGCTTTCTGTTCCGCTCCTGTCCGCTTTAGCATATATTTTATTTTTATGAGATCTACAAAACTCAGAATTCTACGGAAGGTCATAACAGTTATTATTAGTCTATAGAATTAAATTAACCTTTATTTGACCATTGTTCCAATATTGGAACATTTTGTTTTTCTATCACCACTCCAATATCCATTGACGAATATAAATAGAGATTGCATCAGTCGATAGCTGATAAGCAGTAGGAACGTCTGGTGCAATTATTTTTTTATGTTTTACTTGAGGAAGTGAGCAGTGGTTTTTAAAAGCATAATTTCCATTCAACAAAAATTGCCTTTTTTTTACTTTTCAGTATTTTTTTTATTTAAAATATATCATTATTGCAGATTCGTTACACTCGTTAATTGTATTGTCGTCTAAATTTTAGTTTTCTAACTTTTAACGCATATAACAAGTTTTCCAATGTTTAGAAAATGTTTAAGAACTCGTTTAAGCCAATACTAATTTAAAGAAAAAGAGAATATCTTGTTTTGTGTTATATAACATAATGTTTTATTGAAATCACCATGTATTTTGAATGATTCTCTTAATTTTTTAATGATTTTCTAATATTTTCCAATGGTTAGAATTAATTTTAAAAAAGGTGTAAGGCATAGGAGTCGAATGAAATAAGTTTCAATGGCAATACTTATTTGTACATACAGTAAACCCCCTTTAAACGTACACTCCTATAAAATTCCCCCCTATAACGTTTGCGGCGGTTTTTTCCTATAACGGCGATCCCCCCTATAATGTATTTTTTTTAAAACACGTAAGAATGTCCAAAAAATAACAAAAATGAAAATATTTGATTTACTGATTTCTTTCAAATCAAAAAATAAAAATAAGATACCTTAACCCCCTATAACGTTCCGCCTATACCATGGAACCTATCTTGACGTTATAGAGGGGTTTATTGTATATTTTTACTGAGAAGTAAATTACTAATGATTGATTTTTGAAAACAAAATCAATAAAATCATTACAAGAATTTGTTATATTAGAAGATGTATGAGCTTGTAATTATTGTAAATAAAAATACGACTAAAAATTAAGTAAAATATTCTTTTCGGCTGTAAATAAAATTACAAAGATTAATGTGAATAAATGTTAAGTTCGACGGTTGATTATTTTGAGCCCAAATCATAATATACACAAGCATTCGCAAAGAGCGCTCTCCGATATCTAACCTATTTTAACTCACAACACGTACCTCACAAATTCGTATTTTTATTACGAGAACTAATGATGATCATAGATTCCCCATCAGCACGGTTATTCGATTAAATATAAATCCATATTAAAAAGTGGACGTGGACATAGGCATTGATGCTGGCAATTTGTCGCGCGGACGTCTTGCAAAGTGGGAGGGATCAATACGAAATGGGGGAGGAGTCAAACTAATATTTACATCTTCTAGCAATTGACATAATACTGTTATTTTACTGCTATTTTCGCAATATAAAATTAATTGGCTAATCAAGTAGAGCTTGTCGATAAATCTGCGAAACGCCACTGGCCCAATGCGACCCTGCTAAACTGGCCAATTAGCCGCAGGGAAAATATGGCCGCCGGCAAAAGGGCGAGACGTGCCGAAGAGCGGAAATTAAAATTAGAGTTAATGCAGGCAGGACGGTTCTAATTACCCCGAGTACGGCCCTGTTTAAGCGATGGGCGTTAACCGAGTTTTAATGATTCATGCCGTGACTGGGGCATTGCGTAAGATAATGGCAATAAAATAAACAGGACATGCGTATATATATTATTTTAATAAAAAATAGCAAAACAAATATTTATATAGCAATAATCCAATTTTATTTTGTATTTGCATATGAGCGAAAAATAAATGCGCAGTTTCCTAAATACTCGATTTAAAATTAATTAATAAGGAAATTGGAATATTTAGGTTCGACAACCGATACCGAAATTTAATTATACTTATAATTTATAGAGCCCGACCACTAAAAATTAAATGAACGATAGTTAAAATTACATGGGTAGGGCAAAATTTTAATTCATTAACGAACCGATACTGTACATATGAAAATTAATTAAATTTATTGAACGTTAAAATTGAATTTTCCCGATCAAAGCACTTACTGTCCCTTCATACACACACACACGATTGATATAAATTATTACTATCACTGAGATATATTTTTTACGCTATTCATAATATATTTAAAACAACGCTGGATAAATAATTTCGTTCATATTCAAAGGAGAAACATTAGCCGGCGAAAAGAACACTTTTTTTATTCAAACAAAATAAATTTTCTTTGCGTGAGGGCCGAAAATCAGAAAAACTTTTTTCTTAAAGACTGCAAAAGTTAGACGGCGAAGAAAAAACGCTGCGAAAAGAAATATACAGACACTTGGTGATATTTGGTGAGATCTCAAAAAAAAAGTTTTTTTAATTAGTAACAAAATAATACTTGGCCACAATAAAGTTGTCAGAAACTTTACGCCATAATCACAAAAGGGTTTAAGTAAACAATGGAGAATTTTATATATATATATAAGTGAAAAATGCTTACAATTAAATTAAAAGTTGTCATCACGAGGAATAATGTTCTGATGTTTACCTGAAAGAAAAAAAAAAAAATATTAAAAAATTGGCATGTAAATATTTATCTTAACTTCAATCAACGTAATTAATTAAAATCAGGGCTGTGGAGTCAGAGTCGAAGTCGGAGTTGGAGTCGTGGTGTCGAAGTCGGAGTTGGAGTCGTGGTGTCGAAGTCGGAGTCGTGAAAAATTACGACTCCGACCATTTTTTTTAATTACGAAATTTATTATATTTTGATTGCGTAATAATGAATGTGTATAGCGTATACATATTAAACGTGTAGGTGCCGTCGCAATAGTCTAAATGACAAATAATCTAAATGTTAAAATGGCAATACATCGGTATCCAGAAATCGTAAAAGATTCTGCGTTGACCGTTACAGCATTGCCGCCAACTCTCTTCTCTCTTAAAATCCTCAATTCTGATTTGAGAGCTTCTACGAATACAGATTTAGAAGCAATGTTGTTTTTAAGAATAAATTCTAATAAATAATTAATAAAGTTTAATCTTGTTTTATTTTTATGACTATAACATGAAAGAATTGGCTATATACAGTGGTAGAAAAACAACCTGATAAAAATGAACTTTTTAGAGTCGGAGTCGGAGTTGTGGAGTCGGAGTCGTGTTGTCGGGAAACATCGGAATCGGAGTCGTGTTTTTTTTTAACGACACAGTCCTGATTAAAATAATCCAATTGTGTTGATATATTTTTCCCTGACGAATCCATCTTCACAATGAGATACATATTTTATTATCGACTGATTCAAAAAGGTTTTACGTGTTTTAAAATTTGTAACGAACTTTTACGTGAAAAAATTAAAAACTTGGAATTTTTTTTGATATAATACATTAGCCTCCGTATTCGCAGAACGTCTGGAGTGGCCTGGCAATGTCACAATTACGAAACATTCTAAAGAAAAAGAAAAAACTGAATTATTTGGATAGATTTTTAGTAAATGTCAAACCTGATGATCTTCAACTTGATCTAATTGGGAGAATAGATTAAAAAGAGAATATTATTTTATACAATTCTATCAATAATAACAATAAGATTTTTTCATAGGAACGGATTAATAATTTTTCCTTGAACATATCCCTGTTGGTATGTCTAAGGATCTGAAACGAATATAGAAGGTACCACAATAGATTGAAGAGGATGTATATCATTATCAAACCTTGTACTTAATTATCAAAAAGTGTCAGTGTCATGGCTTGTAGGTAACATACATATTATTATGATAAAATAAGTTAACCGCGATTGTGCTAAGTTAGTACTAAGATAGGTTAATTCTCCGACGAAAACTATGATTTTAGGAAATTCTTTATGACACTGGCCAGGGGGTATGTAAGTAGAAGGGCCGATTACCTCCGCTTGTTTATAAAAATATGTATGTAGTTAGTTAGCGCGTTGGAATTAATTATTTAATTAATGCCATATATCCTTGTTAAATAAAAGAAAAATATAAATTTAAAACCAACTGAAGTAATATTAATTAATTGTCATGACTTGTAGGTAACATACATTAGTTTGATAATGTAAGTTAACCGCTACTGAGCTACGATATTACCCGGATAGGTTAATCCTATGGCGAAAATCTATAAATTCTGGGAATTCTTTATGACACTGGGTGAAAAATCTAAGTGTGAGGGACTCCATATTTATAGAAACATTATATGAGTAAGTGGTGATTTAAATATTCTGTAATGACATTCATCCATCGTAGTAAAATAATAAAATAAATAAAAAAGCAATCAAAAATAGATTAAAGACAACATAATTGCAATTCTGAATATTTACAATACATTTCCGAAATGAAATATCAAAACATTCTGTTTAACAATAAGTATTTCTCATCATGTCATCCATCAATCATATCTGTGGTTTCATTGTAATCATAAATGGGAAAAACCATAAGCATTATTTTCCGAAGAATTTTCCGAAGGAGAAAAAATATTTCAATAATGAAAATCCTTAAATTAACTTTAGAATTTCTGCTGAAGTTGTACTCAAACAATTACGGACTTTGGCGGTTTTCTCAGCAACCGCACTGAATACCTACGTCGACGAAAATGTGTTGTTTTGAAAGGAACGAACCTCCGCCATTGTTCAAATTATTCATATCCGAGAAAAGTGTTCAGCAAGTCGTAGTACTCTTCAGGCGTTATATAGGAACTTTAGAAGCCAGTCTTAATATGTTGAGAAACACTGCTGCTCCGAGTCATTAAAATTTGAATATCACACATACGAAAATATGAATCTATTATCAGATGGATAAAATAAAGATGCAAATGATCAATAAATTTTGCGAGATAAAAATATTCGCAATATTTTTCATTGTTTTTTTTAGTGCCGCGGAGTAAATATAGGTTATTGAAGGATGCGCGAATTTTTGGTGTGCAATAATAAATTTAAGGATATTCGGCCGCGGAAAAAAAATATATATTCGCTGATTTGATATTCTTTCGTCCGCAAATTTGTTATAAAACTGATTACCTCCAATAAAAGCGTAAAAAAGGTTCTAAATTGAAATCCACTTTTAACGAAATCCAAAACCGGGCCTGAGCAGAACGCATCGCGCGAAGGGTCGTGTTCATGAATAATTTAACCCCCGTTCCTGTGCCGATAATAATCTACGATTTTCCTTCTGCTGTTCCCTTTTTTTTGTTTCATCAAATCAACTCCAATAAAATCCTCAGCGGAATGGACGCAATTAATAAAATAGAGAGAAAGTTTTTACGCTCGGATATTTCAATGGGAGAGACTGTAAAATTTAAATTTTCATTTAATCCCGAAGATATAATGATGATAATAATAAAAAAAAGCAAAGAAATGGCATTTTGCGGGATGAAAACAGAAAACTACGTAATTTCAATTTGCTTTCCGGGGGGAAAAGTTTTGATTGAAACGTAGCTCGATTGTATTTAATTTATCTGAATTAATGCAAAAATATATTCTTATATAATTTAAATGTAATTTTTTATGGCGGAAATTGGAAAATTATTTTCACGATAATTATATAAATATCGAATTATGGCAGCTAACGATTTTACTAATCATTTTTAATTAAATATAGTGAATTACATTACAGTATATTCAAAACCACAACCCCCACCCCGCTACCGCCCCGCATCCATCCAATACACGACGCTGATAACGCTCTTGTTTTAGAGTAAATATAAATTTAGTTAATATTTTTATACACATAATATATAATCAATAGTCACACATATATTAAAATACAAAAATACATTTTTCCGTAGTAAGTAGTTTCCAAGCAATTATAAAATGATAAATAATTAATTTATGTAAACAAATTTATTTTTCATTGCGGTTATGACGCTGTTTTTCGGTTTGTCCCGTGACTAATCGTTACGCAGTTTAAAAACGCATTGTTTTTTTTACTTTATTTTTTTGCGTAAGCGAGACATGGTTTAGGGGTTATTAAATTATAAATTATCATTCCCATGGCTTCCCATAACTTTTATTCCTCATTAGGATAATGTCACTCTCATCATCACTAGAGATACAGACATCAAAGGCTAATTACTATCTTTAACACATCCGTCACGGCGGCTCTAAAACAACCAAGTCGTCCGAAAGGACAATATCTTTATATTTTTAATATTTCAGATTTTTTCTGAGCGAGAAAAAACGTCGCGCCTGTGGCAACGGAAGCGAATAATAAATATATATTTTTTTAATTGCAGACAATAAAGGACAATCATTATTATTAATAATTATTCCTGAGACTTTTTAAGACAAATTTGTGACATGTAGGATTTATATTAAAAGTGTTGTTCGAGAAAAATCAAAAACTTGGGGTTCCCAATAGACCCCATCGGCACAGCTAGGGTAAATCTAGTATTTTTTTAATCTAATAATACATTAACGTCATCTGAATTCTAGTGCAGTAGCTGGAAACAAGAATTATTGTAATATAATCATGATTGCATCAGTTATTTTTACAATTTAGTGTTTAAGTAAGTTTGTTTTTAATGAAATAACCCTTTGCGGTCAAAGATTCCCATTTCGTTTTCTCATTTAAATATATCTGGTATGGTTTTGATTTTTTTTAATAACATTGTTAGATCGATCAAATATTTGTATAAAAGGAAATAATACTATTATATTTAAAATCAAAAGCATGAAATTAAAAATCATGTGACATACTACTCAAAGGGTTAAAGAATCATTGATATGTTTTTTAAGATTTTTAACAGGTTTAGATCAATTAATCTGTGATTCTGACAGATGACTGCAATCATCGGAAAAAGGGTTTTGCAATTCACGTAATGGCGGAAGCCCAGCATCTGCATCTATGCTAGTTTTGTACAATTGGAATTTTATAAAAACAAAAGACAAGCTAAAATGGTTATTTATTGCTATTTTAACCGTTTAGATGCCACGGCGTGCAGGCACGCGAAACCGACTAACCAACAGCGTCACGGCAAACGCTACTACGAATTTATTTATGAATAAATATAATATTTTTAAATGAAAATTAATGCAGAGACAACTTTTGAAGGCAATGTGATTGTTAGAATGTCGATATGTTTAGCCGTTTCATTTTATTTGAAGTTTATACGGCGTACGGTAAAAATCCATATAATTGGCTTGGCGATTAAAGGGTTAATGATATAAATGTAGTATGTACATTATTTCGCAGTATTAACGCTTAATCGGCCGGAAACCGAATTATATGTTTCTGGGCCCGATTATCATAGGCCGGTAGCCTATTTTTATGCTTTTCTGAGCGTGATCTTTATCGGCCGCACATTTGATTATTCAAATACATAGGCTTACGAAATTTATGAACAGTATACTATGAAATGTGTTGTATTTAATGATTTATTTTTTACAGTAATACTCCTTAGTATTTTACTAGTTAATTACCATTTAATCTCGGTTGATAAATATAAAATAATGCTTCAAATTCTCCACGCGACACAAATTCGATTAACATAATTTTTAATTATGTAGCAAATATATGAGACGATGTGAAAGTATTCATAAATTAAATTTAATGCTCAGCGGATTTTTTTTTCGTAACAGTTATGTCATGAAATGTATAAAAAAAATGCAATGTCATATTATATTAATGCTTATCAATAATTAATATGAACACCATGAAGAAATGTATATTCGCTAACTCTGTAGAATATTTTAATACATTAATGACTTAATGATCATAAATTTCTGTATACAAATTCAATTCAGCACAAATCACCTTTCAGCCAAAGGCAAACAAACGATTTGCGTAACAGGAATAGGTCAATTGAAAAGGTTATGCCGAAATTGAGCGATGTCACCGGCGGGGGGGCTCAGACCCAATTGTCCCGCCTCCTCGGCCCCCGCACCCCCCATCCCCCATCACGATGGGGGCTCGTTCGATCAGGCTCGGTGCTTGCTCCTCAGCAGAATATAATCTGCGGGTCCGCCGAAGCGACACGAATTAGCCCCGATCGGTCGCGACGATGATTCGATCAAGCGGCTCGTCCCTATTCGTCGATTAATTGGCGAGCGCCACCAGAGTGGTGCCGTTTGACGATGCCCGATTTACAACGGGGTTTACTGTAAATCAATTAACACGGATAATTGACTTTGGGGTAGGTACCGGATTAAAATGCACACAAAACGGATCCTTGCGGGTTACTATGCCTGGGCAGGTCGGGGACCGGGTGTGGGGAGGGGTCGTGGGGGTTTGCAGACGCGGTGAGGTGGTAATTGCATTAGTCGCCCCGAATCCGAAGGAGACAATGGTGGACGTCGTCGATTGTTTCCGACAAACAATGGACCGGCATGCGAGGCAAGTGAATTTGGACGACGACCGAGTACGCCGGCCTCCATCCGAATTCATGAACGACATTCAAATGGGAATCCATTTAAGAAAATAAAGTATTTTTATTTATTTATTTGAATGGCATGACAACAAAATTCCTAAGGGCAGCTCATCCATAAATCCTAGATTTAGCCGAAAGATTAACCACAAACTTTTTGTATTTGTCTAAAAAAGTCTAAAGAATAAATATTATGAATAATCATTTACATTTATAGTCTGCAATTGCGATAATAAAAATAAAAACAATAATATCCCCCTGCTGTTGCCACGCGCGTGATGTTTTTTCACCCTCGCACCCGATGCAATGTGTCGAGGTGCGAGTGAAATGCGATTGGACAAGTGCTGCAAGAGTCTGCGGCGAGATTAGATAAAAAATATCGACCTAATTATGCAGCATATCATGAAAAACTATTTTAATTCTTAGAATAATCGTTTTTAAAAATATGTCAAGATATTAATTGACTTGAAATCCTTGGGGTATGTGGGTGGATTAATAATACAATTTTAATTTTAACCCGTTACTTTATTTGAATAATAATTTTAAAAAAAAGGTTAATTAGTTAACCCTTTGGTTGCCGAAATGCGATATATCGGATTTTTCTACATTAGCGATAATTGCCGAATCCGACGGATCTGAAATCGTAGTATTCAATATATTTTAAACCGTCTGTAGGGTTTTAGGGGTATATAACATTTTTAAAGAACACGTGCAACGCAAACAACGCCGCCGCTACAGCATATTTATAAATTAAACAACACATTTTTACTTTTTAATTATTAATTTAAAAATCGTGGCATTTCTGGAATAGTAATCTCAGAAGGCCCGGCAACCAAAGTATTCAAATTGAACATCGGCTCATGGCACTTTTTGAACATGCCCATTGAATCGATAGTGGATCGATTTGATTTATGGCGTTCAACTCTCCTATAGCGCTCCCTGCTATAGAGCGGATTTCTATAGCGTAGTCCCTATCTTGGCGCTATAGAAAGGTTGACTGTAGTGTTAAATCTACCATTCGATTCAAATACTACGTACACTCCTATAACGTTTCCGGCAGTTTTTTTCCTATAACGTCGATCCCCTCTATAACGTACATATTTTTAAACGCAGAATTTTCATAAAAATATTTTATAATTATATAAAATTAACTAATAAAATGTCGCGTTGATCTTCCTTGCTCGCAAGTTGCGGGAAGATTGCGTCAGCTAAAATACGAAAGGATATCGTTAAACTCGTAAAAATGGAGAAAAAAAATGAAAATGTTTTATTTACTGATTTCCTTCAAATCATAAAATAAAATTTAAAACCTTAACCCCTTATAACGTCCGTCCCTCCATAACGTGATACCTATCTTGCCGTTATAAGGGGGTTTACTGTATTTCAAAACAAAATATCACAACACAAGAGTATATTGTATGAATAAATAAATAAAATGCATAGCTTTCGTGAATGCTAATAAGTAAGCAATAGATAAGACAAGAGTGTCATAGAATAAGAAATGCCATCTACAAGTTTTACGACCAGTGTCCATCCATTGCTCTTTGATACTGTTGAGTAATGGATTATCTCAGACTTGTTTAACGTGGGATGAAGTTCAATGCTGATCGTGAGTGTTAAAAATCTTACAGAACATCTCAGTGCAAATATACTACGTTATTGGTCTTTGATTTATCCAGATTTTCTGAGGCAAAAGTTACTTAGATTCCAGACTAACAGAACCAAATGTTAGACACGCGATTTTTACCTTAGGATGACTCATTTGATCAATAATGGGAAGATTACTGGAATTATGTATACATCTCTACATCGCAAAAGTGTATGTAATCTATTAGACGTATGCTTACTAATCTAGGGTTAAATATTAAATTAAGCAGACCGAGATAAGAGCGTCGCAAAAGCAAATAGAAATAAAAACATGAGCGTTCTAATTTAATAAGCGCTTATGTGTCGTCACGTTCCGGACGTGTCAAAAGTAATAAAACGAAGGATTTGAACAGATGTCACTCGAATATCACGGTCTGGCGGTTAATCCGGGGACGATTTCGGGGACGAGTGTGTGCGCGACTCATTGCGGCGAATCTGATTAGGATGCATCCGCCGCAAGACGCCGAGCCATTAACACTTGCGAAGAGGTTGGAAGCGGTCGGTCTGTTGGCATAATAGTGATTCAATCGGTGTACACAATTTAATTACGCGAGTTCGGTTCCCGAGGCCGGGCCAGACCGAGAGAGAGACGGGATCAGGTAGCAGGCGTGGCGTACCGCGGCCAGGACGTTGACCGAATGCCCTTGCTCAGCCGAAGACCGGCTCGTATACGATTATCACAGTCTGATGCCTCTCGGAATCGATCAGAAATTATAGTTGTTTGTCCCGAAACGCAATCAAAACAATTAAACACAGTGGTTGTCCGATCTAACGTTTTCGCGTTAGATTCCCGAACGAACGCCCATATAAAACAATATAAAATAATCCGGTATTCATCAATTACCGATCAATCGACTTAAATCCATACTTTCCCAGGCTCAAACTTCAAAAAATACTACACCAGATGCTCATCACTCTTGTCAGCTATCGATTGATGCAATCTCAAAATAAATCCGTAGATAAATATTGGAATGGTGATAAAAAAACAAAATGTTCCGATATTGGAACAACAGCCAAAAATGGGTAACCGTGATACATTTCAACCCGATTGATGGTTTCTGTTCAATATAATCTCACAGGTGAGCCGAGAGAGATAAAATTTGTGAAAATGAATCAAGAACTTAAAATTCTGCATTTTCTTTTATAGATTTTGCATAAAAAAATCGTGCGATTCATCCTTCTTCAACCTCATCCAGCATATCTTCAGCTAATGTATTATCTATCCATGAATTTGGTCGTCATTTGATATAGAATTAAAATTAAAGCGAGAAAAACTTGTTTAATTTTGATTGTTACGAATGGACTTGTACCACTTTAAAAAAAACATACCTGCGACAGAATTGTACAGTTGAACTAGTTTCGATAAAATCATGAGGATACTGTACATCATTGACAGCGAGAGTTTGAGTATATAAAGATGAGAATTGACTTATACCATTTTCAAAAATGTCAAAAATAAGTCGAATAATAAAATACTTTGCGTTGGAATGTATATAGTTAAATCCCAGACGATGCGTAATGATTGGCCATTAATTGTCCCGGTAGCGGTCTCGCTACCGTGGTCGTGCGTCTGCACGACCACGCCCTGGTACTTGAGTGGGGATTGTCCCTAGGTGTAAAGATGAATGCGGAGAATTTTTCAGCAGTCACTATCTTTTGAAACCCAAGTGCAGATCAGTGGATCAAGTTGTAGTATTGCGCGCCCTTAAATTAATTCTTCAGAATTATTTTTTTTCGAAAACAAAGTATCCCACATGAAATATGTTAGAACTCTAGAATAGTTCAAGAGGTTTAAAGAAGTCCGGGATCAATACAATAAAATGATTGCAGAGAGAGACTTATGAGATTCGTGCCATGACTTGTAGGCAACATACATACTGGGAGGGAATGTAAGTGTGAGAGGCTCATTCTCCTAGCATCTTTAAAATCTTTATCGAATCTTCACACGTGTGAATGACGATTTAGAATCATCCATCAGTCGTAGTCACAAGAAAAAGAAATTTACGTTTGTTAAGTTAAAAAAAAATGTTAAAATTATTTAATACAACTCTATCAATGGATTATACATGCCAATTATAAATAGGATTTTTCATGGGAACTTTTGAACCTTTTCCATTATTTCATATGGGAAAATCTTTGAACGTGTTGGTAAAAACCTAAAGATTACTTCAAAACTTGTATTTAATTATCAAAAAGTGTCAGCGTCATGGCTTGTAGGTAACATACACATTATAACGATAATATAAGTTAACCGCGATTGAGCTAGGTTAGCTCTTGGATAGGTTAATCCTCCGATGAAAACTATGAATTCAAGGAATTCTTTATAACACTGGCCAAGGGGTTGTGTTGGTAAGCCTGTCCCTGACGTATCTTGACAATGAGATATGTACATGTTTTATTATCGACTGATTCAAAAAGGTTTTACGTGTTTTAAAGTTTGTAACGAACTTTTACGTGAAAAAATTAAAAACTTGGAAAATTTTTTGATATAATACATTAGCCTCCGTATTCGCAGAACGTCTGGAATGACCAGATAAAGTCACAATTACGAAACATCCTAAAGAAAAGGGAAAAGCTGAGTTATTTGGACAGATTTTTAGTAAACGTCAAACCTGATGATCTTCAACCAGGTCCAAATAGGAAAAAGACTATTAAGATTTAAATTATTTTATACAATTCCATCAATGGATAATATGCCAATAACAATTAGATTATTTTCCATTATTTCATATAGGAAAATCCTTGAATATATCCCTGTTGGTATGTCCAAGGATCTGAAACGGATATGGGAGAAATACTTAGGTATCACTATACATTAAAGAGGACGTATATTATTATCAAATCTTGTACTTAATTATCAAAAAGTGTCAGTGTCATGGCTTGTAGGTAACATACATATTATTACGTTAATATAAGCTAACCGCGATTGTGCTAAGTTAGTACTTCGAATGTCTCTGCATTAGTTTTCATTTAAAAATATTATACTTATTCATATATAAATTCGTAGGAGCGTTTGCCGTGGCGCTGTTGGTTAGCCGGTTTCGCGTGCCTGCACGCCGTGGCGTCTAAACGGTTAATGCCAAAAATCCTTCGTTGAATAACTAATATAAATATCAAATTATGACTTGTAGGTATAAAGATATATCCCGAATTCATCGTTTCTATAGGGTCCCCTGAAAAACGATGGATCGAGCTTCAACTGTACATTAATTATGAGCGCAGAACCGGCGCCGGTACTTGTCTAAAACTCGCTACCATTTGCGACAACTGAATAAATGGCACGGGCTCCGACAGAAACTTGCACGAATTTCACACGCCGACGCTAAATAACTTTGTTAACTCCAACACTGATTATTTAGATGACCGACAGTATTCACAGTAATTAATAGTTTCGAATATGGCTGCCTCCAAAACACCGACAATTTGCGGCCATTACACATTTTCCTGACACGTAATTACAGCTCAGACGTTGCCGCCGACGCGTCTGCTAATGCTTTCCCATAATCGAGTGGCATTAATCCATGGGAATGTGCGATGATGTGTCGATCGTCCCGATGGGATATTACGGGTTCCGAAACTAACCTAACTTATTTGTTGCTAGGGCGTAACGAGCGAATAATGATGTGGCGGGGATTACCGGTGTGCGGTTTCCGTCCCGGGGTCGACCACTCCAAGGCGGTTCCCGTTTTCTTCCCTGTTATTAATGAGCGACGGATTTAGTCGAAATTGTAAGGACTCGAAATGGAGTGCGCCAGGACCAGCGTTGTGCGGCTAGGTCCACTGACAAAGAACGCATTAGTTCCGGCCACGTGTGCAGTGCCGTGGCCGGAATGATTGCACCCGCTGCTGCTGCATCCACTGCAAAGCCACGCCGACGCTTTGAGTGTCGGATGACTCAGTTTTGATTCACTCAGATAAACAAAAAAAATCGAATCGTTCAGATGGATAGACAGAATTCAATTTAACTTTTGATTGAAACGTTACTGATAGAATTCTGGAGAGAAAGGGATATGGGAAAAAAACGAGGCCAAATGTTGTCGAAATAAATTGAAATACAACAAAATGCCTATTCAAATATAACCCTGCTATTCTCCCTTCAATTAATCCTTTGACTGCTGAAATACGATACATCGTATTCTGGCAATTTTCGTAAAATTAATAAACATAGGTCGTAATATATTAAAAAAAAAACGATATTTGCAGTGACGGCTCGTAAGTAAATATTTGGGGGTGCTGCAAAATATTAAAAATTAAAAAAGTATATTTTGCTCATATTTTATTTCAAAATATAGAGGTAAAAATACTAAATAATATTAACAATAATTATAATAAGTGACAAGCGGCACGTGGCTCAGAGAAGCTGTGAGTATGACTACGTTAAAATGACACCGAGTCGCAGCGCGACACGACGCTTAGTCGTGAGTCCCCCCCGTCCCCCTGCATCCATCCAATACATGACACCGCCAGCGCTGACGAGCAGGAGTAACACTGCCCGCATAGACAGCGACCAGATTAATAAATATAAATTATATGTTCATATATTAGATGGACCCAAATGTAATGTCGCATTTTCGGAAAGAATATTTTCAGATTAGTTTTCTTCAGTCCTTTGACTGAGAAAGACGTGTTTGAATATTTTTTGTGTCGTGATAAGTCAATTTGCGTAGCAGTATGCTGTTTCACGCCAAAAAAAAACGCAACGGAGGCAACAAAAAATATTTGCGATGTTTACAGAGACGCATTAAACATCAGGAAATGTCAAAGATGATTAAAAAAATTAAATCAAGCAATATTGATTTTAAAAATGAGCCTAAAGTGGACGTTTCCGTGAAGTGGATGAAGCAGCCCTGAAGAAATTGGTTGAAAAAATCCGACTCTTAGTATTGAAGAATTATCGAGCCATGCCTGAAAAAAATGGGAAAGATTAAAAAAGAAGGCATTTGGATCCCCATGCGTTGACTGAGAGAAACAAACACATGAGGCGCGGTATTTGTGAGATACTGAAGGAGAAAGAAGAATCGCAATATTAGGTTTCACAGATTTATTGCATCCAGCTTATTCTCCAGATTTGGCTCCATCCGATTATCAGTTTTTTCGCTCATTGGAGCATTATTTATGAGATTTTTTTTAAATCAAAAGATAAAATAAAATCTGCGCTTTCGGGCTATTTCGATTCTAAACCTGCAGTTTTATAAAAAAGGCATTTTAGATTTACCTAATAGATGGCAAAAGATCATAGAAAATATTGGTGATTATTTTGTATATTTAAGTTTAATAAATGATTAGAAATATGAGTCTTAGTTTCACTAAAAAAATACGACATTACATTTGGGTCCTTCTAATACATAATCAATAGACACATAAAAATATATTTTCCTCATTTTGATTGGGGGTGCTGCAGCTTCGCAGTGTATATAAACGAGCCGCTCCTGAATATATGCAAAAAAACGATAAATATTCGTGAACGGCGTTCCAGAAATCTCGAGAGTTCCTAGGTAGGTTAAGTGAACAACAGTAAATAAATCCGACTTTTTAGCAGAGCGAATAAATCAATTTATTCTGAATCACTCCTTTAAAATAAAGTTCGTCATTCAATACCGGGATCTTGCGGCGAGCTGGTTTCTTATTTGCACAACATTTACATTTGTTTGACTTTTGCTACTCGCGAGCACTTACCAACCAAAGGTCTGTCTGCGCAATTGTTTGAGGACGTCCGATACAGTGTTTGCAGAGCGGTTCACCACAAAGTAAGCGCTTAATTTTTATAACTCACATCCGTAAAGAATTACGATCAGATGAAACAAAGTCAACAATCGATAGCGCATCCACTGCAAGATATGCATAAAAATGTGCAACAGTTTCGTGGAATGAAATGTATATAACAATACGACTGATAAATAAATAAAAGATGACCATCTTATCTGACTGTCTGCCTATACGAAGTGAAGACCTGGTCGATCAAGATAGTAAACGGAATGGCATCAACCGTTTTTTATCGCGGACAACATTTCATGTATCACCACAATACGCAATATACCCCCGCGGCAGATTGATTTCACGCACCTTGCAAGAAATTGCAATACATTTTCCTTTTCTTGATTTGAAAGACATGTTAATATATATGTTTTCTAGAATCACATTTTCGCAATATACTCCCCTCGCGGCAGATTGATTTCATGCACCTAGTAAACATCAGTAATATAATTATTTTTGTAATCAATATTTAGTCAATCCCCCCTTCTAGTCCAGAGGTGCTTAATTCTGCTGTACATGATATCTTTCCAGCGAACTATGGTTTCTTGGGGGATTTTAATTGATTTTTCGGTTAAAAACGTCATTAACTTGTTTTTACTGCTGGGTTTTCGCGATTTTTTGTGCATATTTATTTGTAATACATGCCAAATATTATCGATTGGATTTATATCTGGAGATTACCAAGTCCAAGGCAAAATATGGAGACTTTAATCGTCTTTCCAGGATTAAAGTTGTTTTAAGATGTTTTACGGGACTTTATCGAGGCGAGGAGTTCCATCCTCCATAAACGTGAATACATTTTTATAAATTGTGAAACAATGGCATAAGTCCATCTTTTAAAACAGTAATAATTTTTTCGGAGTTTAAAATTCCAAAATGGCACCCAAAACCATCAGGCTTATTCCTCCAAATTTCGCGGTACTCAGGAAAAAATTATCCTCTAATTGGCCCCTGACCCATCCTCGTCCACTTTAACTCAACCCTTTGACAGTTTAATAAAAAATAATATTTACTATACCTAAAATGTTAATTTTTTTATTCAATAATTTTATATTAAATGTTATTAGGTTTAAAAAAAATTTTTTTAACATTTTATTAAAAAATTTAGTTCTTTTTTTATTCCTTTACCGTTTATTTTTCAATTGCAACAAATAACGCATTGTCTGCATAGATTTGGATTTTTTCTGATGGGGGAATTAAGATAAGTCGATAAGATTCAGGCGAAAGTGTAAGTGTGTTTTTTTGTATCCTTTCTTATAATGCATTATGAATGCATTCCAAATAATTTTACCCTAAATATGGAAAAATATCTTTGTATAATATTTTATAATTTATTGTTTTATAACACTTTTACAAAAGGTATAGAAATTCACAAATACATGATGACGAATGAGCTCTGCCCGTCTCCCAGCCGTACTTAGCATTATTTGTACCTGAATCCCTGACCGTGTCTTAGCCGTACTAAACACTTCAAGGATTAATTGGCAGTAACGGCTCTCCTTAAAAAAAATATGTGTTTCTAAAAGTATTCAGTTATAGTTTTTAACAGTTGGGCCCAATTGTATCAGCGTTGTTTCTGAACTTAAGCAATAGAGGTTTATTTGCAATTCTTTTGTGAAACCCGACACTATGGAGATGCTTTTGCACTGTTATTTGTCTTGCATTGTTACAATTCCTTTGAACTGGACAATCATTCTTTATACCAGGGGTAAGCAACCTGCGGCCCTTAAAAGATTTTACATTTTGACTGAAAGCGTGTCGTCTATATCTGCAAATATATGCCAATTATTGTCAACGAAGCAATGCCAAATTTGTCATTAACCTAGCCGTGCCGATGGGGGGTATTTTGGGACTCTAGTGTCTCTCGACTAAATCTTTTAATATGAACCCTACGCATTACAAACTATTTGTATTTGTTTAAAAAAAGTCTAAAAAATAAAAACAACAATATACATTTCTGTAATCATAGGCGCGATGTTTTTACTCGCTCGCATCCGTAACGATGTGCCAAGTGCGAGTGAAACGTATACTACTGACACGTGCTACGAAAATTTGACGGTCGGTTTATCGGTAGCGTGACCTCAGTGTGCGACGGGACATCGTCGGGTGCGCGTGTCATTTACTTAAAATACTTAAAATCTAAAATATGAAGCGTATCATGAATAACTATTTTTATTCTTAGAATAATCCATTTTTTTAAAAAATAGTCAAGATTAAAATTTCATCAATATCTCGACTTGAAATTCTTGGTGTCCATTTTCCCTTATAAATATACCCCTTTGGACGATGCGGTTGGTTTCGAGTCACCGTGACGGATCAGTTAAAAGAGCAGAATCAGTAAAATATTTTATTAATAAAAAAATTTATTGTTTGAGAATGTAAAATAAGCCCTAAAATGATGGTTCTTAACCTGGGTTCGATCGAACCCCAGGGGTTCGGTGAGTCAGTCTCACGGGTTCGGTGGAGGTCAAAACACACATCCGACTTATCGTACGATATTATGAAAAATGATACGACGTATGATACAAGGGTTCGGTGAAAGCGCATATGAAACTGGTGGGGTTTAGTACATCCAAGATTAAGAACCACTGCCCTAAAACCTCAATTTCAATAATGATCGAACTGCACAGTATTTATTAAAATTAGCCAAAAGCTAACAAACGAAAATAACAGATCTTTTGCAAAAAATAGAGCATAGAATTCAAGTTGCTATTGAAAAAACCTCAGCTATTATTTTAATATATAGGAAACCCTCCTATAACACGATATCCAACAACATGGTTCCGTTGTAACACATAAAATATATTTTTTTTAATTTTATTTTTATATTCTTTATAAAGATTTTCCCAATATATTGAGTTTGAAATGCTTGGATTTTATAATTTATAATGGAAAATAGATGCGTTTAGTTTCGAGCCGCCGTTTTCAGTATTTTTTTATACTATAATTATTTTGTTAACACTATTGTGGTCGCATAAAGTTACCAAAAACTTACGCTATTGAAAGTATTACTTCAAATAGATGCAGCATTTGCAGTTGGAGATTCATTCACCGTTCGTTCAGATGTGTATACTAGATCACCGGCCACAAACGGTCGGCGTGATCATGATGCATATGTGACATCATGCGACCGGTAATGGTCGAACCAGGGATGATGCAACATATGCATCACCGGCCACGAAAGTGCTAATAAAGAGAAAGAGACTTTGAGTACTTTATTCATTGTTTGTATTATCATAAGTAACTTTCATGCGGCCCGCACATTTTTAAATGTATAGCTAGCCCGTTGTAAAAAAGGTTGCTTATCCCTGCTTTATACAGTCGATAATGAAATGTTAAATTTAACAGAGATATCCCATTAGCTTACATCGCTCTAGTAGCCAATCTCAAGCGATCCTGGTATACGGTGGCTTTTGGAAATGCAACTGATTATAAATTCTAACTAAACAAGGGTCCTTGGCTACCAAAAGCAATTGTTCCAAGGCCTGCAATGTTAGAGTTGGAGTCACGTTCACATATGTTTCCTAAGCCATAGTAAAATGACAACTTATCTTGAGAGTGCATAGTAAGACTCCACACGTGATATCAAGGATGGCTACGGATTATTACGAATTATTTATAAACAAAGGGGCGTGTCAGAGACGACAGGTCCGCGGCGGGCCGGCCGGAAACGCACGGGCCGTATTTTTAGCTTTGGCTTATTTACGGCGACCGCTCCATTCTGTGCAGCCGGAGGAAGGAAGCAGCTCGCTCCTTTCGGGTGACACATCATACAACACGTTCTAAAAATAAAAACACAACAAGCCGAAATGTGCGACGCCCGTCGCACTCGTCTGCGAGTATTGTGGGCCACGATGTTGACGTTGGGCGAGTCCACGTGGCGAGGGATCGTATTCTTACGCTAAATAAATCGGGGTGGTCGGATAACACCAATTTTGATCTTACGCGATAGAGAGTTTCACTTAATGGCTTTTGAGATTTAGTGAACCTGTCCGAGAATTCGATCCCAATTCACCGGAGAATTAAAAAAAAAATCTCGGATATCGGTGGAAGCTTTTAGTCACATTATTGCTTTAACTGTTCAAAAACATCATATATTTCCTACTCGGGTTGTATTAGTCGGAGATGGGATCAAAGGGAATAAAATATAAAAACTATATAAACCGATAAGAAACAAATAATTGATGAATATGTACAGATAACGCCCCACTAACACTAAAATCGGGACCGTATAAGTTGGGATAGTGTTATTGGGGGTAAGCCTTGCACGTGTTGAATACACTGACGCTAGCCAACGTTTGACTGTATGCACCGTACAAACGGCAAATGAATAGTCGGCCTTGTATGTATTCGTCGTAATGCATTGACGGCGAATATTTCAACACAGCGTGTAATTCGGGATAGTGTAATTGGGTGGTCTACTGTATAAAAACTCTTTAACATTATCCCGGTCCGATATGGGTTCCAGCTGATTCTCAAGTGAAAATTCAGTAAAAAGATAAGTAATTTCCAGTTAAATCGATGTAACCTGATACTCCATTTGCTACGCCAATATTTTGTTCTGTCTTGCAGCTGCTATCCTCTCTATGTAAAAAAAATAATAGCTTCAAAACTGTAAAGTGTGGTGGTCTGCGTATCAATGAAATATAAATGATTTTGGTTTATCAGCGCCGACGAGGACTCGAAAACGCGTCTCACGCACTTCTACGTTGGTCCGTGAGGACGCGTATTCGAGTCCTCCGGACCGCAACGTGTTAATATAAATCCTACAATATCACAAACTTTTTGTATTTGTCTTAAAACGTCTAAAGAATAAATATTATAAACTATCGTTGGCCTGCATTGTCTGCGATTGCGAAAAAATACAAAACAACAATATTTACTGATGTTGCTAAGCGCACTGCGAGAGCTCAGTCTGCGGCAGCCTCGAAATCCTTGGGGTCTCAGAGAGACCCCCTTCGGATGACACGGTTGTTTTCGAGCCGACGTGACGGAGATTGAGGAGTATTGGCGATTTAAATGTGAAAAGCAAGGAGAAAAATTCAGGAGACAGCAATATCTTAATTCTATGCCGAATACAACGGTGTAATCGGCAGAGCCGACCCGGGGATTACGGATAAACAGATTGATTTGATCCATCAACAGTTATCTGCTTCATTTAGATATGCATTATGCCCCGAAAAGCTATCACCTCATTACAATACTACAACTCTAAAATTAGTCTAGTCTAAATTATGGGATATCTTTATATAGCTATTTAGAAGCGGTGGCGAGAGTGATGCCTTATTTTATGTGGATCTATGACGTAAATTAAAATTCCACAAATCCAAGACTGTGGGATCATGCCCTTGTTTTTTTAAAATTGTACTTCAACTTGATCAAGTACTGTTGAATACATAGAAGTGAGATCCTTCTAGAAATACATTTAACATTTTCCACTCTATTCACATTTAGTCGAATCTATGAGTTACTCTCATTATATTTTTTATTACAAATTTATTAAAAGGGGTGTTTATTGAAAAAATGAATAAGAAGCATCTAATTAAATATCTATCTAAATTAAATAAAAAATCTTTGGGCCAATAAGTCTGGCCCACGGAGTGGTAAGGATTAAGCAATTGGTCCCCATAAATCCAAACCCGAATTGATCGACACAGAGTATTTTTTACTAATTTTCCGAACTCACATTATATTTTACGTTATTACATTTTCCAGTCCTATAATAATTCTCTGAAATTGACACGATTCGATTTTATTTGAAAATTGGAAAAGTCTTATAACTTATAAATGCAGAAACATTTTCGCGACTTGTTTTTTTTTTAGAAAGCTCCTCATTGCAAAGTTGTATTAAAAACATTTCAGTGTATGAAAACGAACCATAATTGGAATTGCAGTTTTATCTTTATTTTTAAAACGGTTTTCTCGGCACAAGTTGTTATAAGTTTAATATGGGAAAAACTATGGCCACATCCATCAGCAGAAGTTATTAAAAACTTTTTCCATATCTACAGACGTAGAAATAATTTCGGTCGCATACATTTAATTCGTCGAATATTTACTACGGAAAAAAAGGACGAGGGACACACGCTACAATTAATCTTAGCGGAAATGTTATTAAAATAAAGCTGAATGGACGGGCCTCTAAAGGCAGAATGGGGTATCTCCGAATCCAAATGTTACAAGACGAGGATTATTTGTTAGCATTTAATATACAGGTCCCTTCGACTACACGAAAACGAAAGGAAAGGGATGGACGGGGGCTTAATTTTAAAACTCATTCCTGAAACGCGAAGGGAGGGATAACCCTTCTTCGGAAAGTATTATTTAAATGTATTCAAATGACATTCAAAGCCCGAACACGAATTTGACCTTAATTCAGAAACTCGGCCAAAAATTGTCTTTGTACTAATATTCATTAAATTGTTATGATTATAATCACGGCGGAAAAAAATAAATAATAAATACAGAAAACAGATGGTTTTTAAATATTATGCAAATGTTAATTGTACGTAAAAATAAATGTTAACAAGAACAACAGAACACCGTGTCAAAGAAAATAAATAACCTTGAGCCGCGAAGGTACACGGTGTGTTCGAGATGTCGTAGGTGTTCAGGAGGGCCTGGTTCAAAGAAAAAGTGGGTGTTTTCAACCTTTATAATCGACTTCAATCTCTAAAATTTACATACGAATCCTACGCACTTCATTAGATGCGTATTTCACCATTATTTGCTTTGTGAAATTCGTCGACAAATCTTACTTTATTGATAAACTTGAGCGACTCGCTCTACAGATATGTTTATACAAGGTCTCTGATCAAAAAGTATGCGGAATTATGGAGGCAGTTACAATTTTTGACGATGGTCACATTGCATGCTTACTTTATTATTGACTGTTGGAAAGGTTTCACGTGGGTTCAACGCTCTCTGCTATAACAAAGTTTTCTATAAGAATTTAGACAGTCCCTCATATAGCGCTCCCTTCTAGGACGTAAATGATCAAGGATAAATTACATATTTCGCAAAAATATGTACGCAATACCTTACCAGCCGAAAAAACCTAAATCCAATTTTCTATAACCTTGTCCCGATTTCTTCGTTATACGAGGGCTGGCTGTACTTGATGAATAAATAAATATATTTTTTAGGGAATACGAGAATATCACTTTTTTTTAATGAAACCTCGTAAAATAAATAAAACAACAATGCACATGACAAAACGCTGGCGGAAATACGCACTTCGTCAAAAAAAACCGGTGACTTAATATCACCGTAAATAAATAAATGCATTTGGACAAAATAATCCAGTACTTAAATAAACAAATGTGCGGCCGATAAAGATTGCGCTCAGAAAAGCATATAAATAGGTTACCGGCCTATAGTGCACGGGCCCAGGAGCCTATAATCTGGCTTTCGGTCGATTAAGTGTTAAGATGAAACAGTGACATTCATTGTTTTCCTGAATCCATCAGGTTTTTTTATAATCACGATGAGAACATTCCAGCAAAACACAAAGAGAAAAAAACAATTATTTTTCTCACTTATCATTTGTCATTTTTTTCTATTTATAAGCACGACAGTCCCTCCTATAGCGCCTACTTCTAGAGCGTATTTTTTTTAAGAAATAGATTATATTTGCAACGCAATACATTTACACGCGAAATTAAGATCAATGCGCTTTGTTTGACAACAAAATATATCACGTGACAATGAAATACAACAAGGTCATTTAAAATAAGAGAATTGAAAAATTATCTATGTCAGGGGTGAGAGCAACCCGCGGCATATTTTTAAGCAAAAAATTGAACCACGTTTTTTTATTAATTTATTAAAAAAATGTCTTTTATTGAATAGGATATAAGATCAAACCATATAAACGTTCTTCTTCATTTTACCAATGATTTTTTTTTATATACGTAAAACAAAATTAATGAGAATAGAACTCTTATATTCAAGTCTAAAAAATAAATATTTTAATTGACCTTTATTGTCCACAATTGCGAAAAAAAATCACCAATACTCGTTTCTGTAGCCACGTTTAGTAGCCAATGTTTTTTCTCGGTCGCATCCAGTACGAAGTGCCAATTGCAACGTATACTAGTGACACGTGCCGCGAGAATTTGGCGGTCGGTCTAGCGAAGGCATGCCCTCAGTTTGCGGTCATATTAATTAGTAGAAAATTCCAAAACATCAACCAAATTTTGAAGCATATGAATAACTATAATTATTCTTTGAATAATCCATTTTTAGAAAAGTATCATCAATATCTTGACTTGAAATGCTTGGGGTATATTTTCCATTATAAATAGACCCCTTCGGACTACGCGGATGGCTTCAAGCCGCCATGACAGATCGGTTAATGAGTGATTTATTTCTGTATTTTTTTTACGAGCACAACACCGCACAACATTTTTAAATTGCTAGCTGGCCCGTTGTTAAAAAAAGTTGCTCATCCCTGATCTATGCATTGATGACGTTCAATTTACAAAATAATTTTTCCCCAGATTTCATACGAGTGTCTTGGCTTCTATAACAATTTGTTTGTTATAGAAGGGATGACTGTACTTGTTCATATAAGATGCTTCCTTGATTTGTGTTTTTTTTAACAATTTTTTGGCTAAAATAATTCTAAACCGAAAATTCCTCTTATCTTTCTATCAATCCTCGTACACCATCGTCCGATATTCGCAATAAAACGTAATGGCGAAAGTTTTCGCCGAAAACATCAGAAATTATTACACTTGGCATAATCTGGTGCACGGGGCATAACAATGGCATAGTTCCGCCTGATTTCTAGATAATGAACAACACACAGCTTCGGGGGATTTATGTTTGTTAGATCATTAAATTAGAATATGTTTGCTTGGTAGCAGACGAGTAATTCTCGTGTGGTTTCAAACTTGCTCAATAAAAAGTACGTTTGCTGCTTGTGATGCTTGATTTATATCTGTGAGATTATGTTTATACGTGTCGGATTATATTTAATATTGACACGTGGGCGCATTATCATTTTAATGATAGGAATTTGGGTCAGATTCAGTTTTGTGTTACGCTCATTCCGGTGCTCGTGGTCAGAGAGTAAGGGCTTGACCCCGGCGTTACACAATCGCATCGAATATCAAACGAGTATTGCATTCATATGACGTTTATGTGCATTTAATTGCCGATAATACTAATGTTGTAAGTGTCATATTATAATTTTAATACCGTGCATTCCAAGTAATAATAATGACGATGAAATATTTAATAAAGTTCATTAACCGATTTTATAAATAATGCAAAACAGCAAAAAATGTATCGTGTTTGAAATATGTCAAAATTGCAAAACATCACTTCCTTTTCATAAACTATAGTAAGCTATATTTATGCCATTTTTTTTTAATGTTAATATAGATAAAACATATTTACTACATGATTAATTGCAATAATTATTCACATTTTACTTTGCTCACTTTTAAACAACGTCAGGGTTTTGTTTTGTACGGCTAAAACCTTTTCTATTAAAATAATTAATTTTGCTTTGTATTAAAATAGTTAACAACGCGATAATTATTTTGTTTTTGTGAAGATAATATATCATCCAATTAAGGGGGATTTATATAAATAAAATCCTTTGTGGGATCTATTAATAAATGTGCCTAAACGTAATAATTAGAATGGTGTAATCATTGATCGATGAAAAAAAAGAGAAAGGTATATACACCCGAACCCCGATCTATCGTTCTTTTCTTGTCATTTTAATCATCTTTTTTCATTCTGAAGGTCAAACCTGTCTATTACTACCGTAGTTGTCATGAGTGCCGTAGATTTTTCAGCCAGGACGTCGGAGATGGGATCAAAGGGAATAAAATATATAACTATATAAACCGATAAGAAATAAATAATTGACGAATATATGCATAACTCTTTTAATATAAATCCTACATATCACAAACTTTTTGTATTTGTCTTAAAACGTCTAAAGAATAAATATTATAAATAATCATTGACCTGTATTATCTGCGATTGCGAAAAACATTTAAAAATATTAATATTTACTGATGTTGCTAAGCGCACGATGTTTATTTTCTCGCTCGCATCCGGTACAGTGTACCAAGTGCGAGTGACACGTGCTGCGAGAGCTCAGTCTGCGGCAGCCTCGAAATCTTTGGGGTCTCAGAGAGACCCCCTTCGGATGACACGGTTGTTTTCGAGCTGACGTGATTTATCGTTCTTTTCTAGTAATTTTAATCATCTTTTTTCGTGCCTTGTCATACTGAAGGTCACACCTGTCTATTACTGCCGCAGTTGTCATGACTGCCGTAGATTTTTCAGCCAGGACGTCCTTAGTATTTCGGGTACTCGTTTTCCTTGAATATTATCATGAAGAATGAGTTGCAGTATTTTATGTTTCGGGATGTTTTTAAAATCTCTCGGTCCCTGTTCACCTCAACGTTTGTAACTCTATCCATCTAACTCAGCGATTATTAACGGGGGCGTTTTAGAGGTCTGGGGGGGCGTTTATAACATTTTAGCATTTAAAAAAGGCGCTGCAGGAGTTCGAGTGAGCGTTGTATCGATATAAAAAAAGTTATGCTCAATTGGTGTTTCACAAATCGATGAGTATGGTTATAAAATATAATTTATTTCATCAACTGTGTAAAGAAAATGATGAAAAATTCGAAAGACTTATCTTACATACAGAAGTAAAATGGCTATCGTAGGGAAATTGTCTTGCAGGAACTTGTAATACCAACTTGGTTAATTAATTTTTTTTTTTCAGACGTAGAAAGTGTTGGTCAAAATTTAAAAGACTATAAAAAAACACTAAATGACTATGAAGCCAAAATAGTTTTCAATCAATGTAATTATGATGCTTTGAAGGTTCTTTTCGCCATCGATACCCTCTTCTGTGAAAAGAAGTAAAATTACCCATCATACAGTGGCGGATTTACCTTTAGCGCAATTGGTGCGCGCCTTGGGCCTCCAAAATTCAGGGGGCCTCAAAGTTCAGCTCTCAAAACAAACATCATAATTTTCACGTTTCACGGTTGTTAAAAGTTAACGACACGTGGATTTCATTCTAATTAATTTGTATTTTAACATTTTGCACTAAAAGTTTTTTGAAGTCCTCAACACGTGTTATTTATTAAATTATTATTTTGGATTTGTGCAATATTATCATTGTTTATAAATATAGAGAATATTAAAAACCTAAAATAATAATTTTATAAATGATACGAAATTGATATGTTGCATGCCGTCATAGCGGCGGCATTCGAGTGATACGGAAAACTTCGATGCCGCTTCTATGGCGGCATTCGAGTAAAATGGGTTAAAATGTTTATTTATCTAATAATTGGTACAAATAAATAAGATTTCGAAATCACATATAAGTTTTAAAAATAACATGTAGCTCATACACTTGCTACTGTGAAAAAAATCATTTATTAAATTAATAAACAATAGGGATTAGAAATTAAATCAGCCAGATTTTTTTATTTTAATTATTTATTCAGTTATTATTTTTCTTTCCGTCTTTTTGAATAAAAGTGAAAATAAATATGCTTTTTATTCAACCATTAAATAATGAATAGGTGTTTTAATTTATTTCTTAATATTTTAATGCAAAAAATGTATAATATATGTGCTGTTAAAGTTTGTGAAAAAGTTGGAAAACACTGCCATAGAGAATGGTAATAAGCTTAACCAAATACAGCACGTGATAAATTATAACGAAGCGACAACAAGATGTTTGACAACAGTATTTACGTGTAGCAACTATTGTTATTCCAATGTGAAGAGATTTCGTGCAGTATGTTGCATTTGGCTAGGTTATAGCAGGGATAGCTAAGTCATCTACAATTCAAGGAATTGAGTGACAAGAGGGTAACACTTTAAATAATAAAAGAGGTATGATTATAATCAAAAAGCCTCCCTGTTTCCGGAAAAAAATAATACGTTGACTAAATTGTGTAGTCCGTCTTTGGGACTGACTGAATGGAGGGAAAGGTGTTGGATGAAACCTTAAATTAGAGCTATAATGTATTATAAGCAGGCGCAACTGGTAAATTTCTTAGCAATAAATAATTCACTATACATACAGCCCTCCTATAACGAAAAAATTGCGTTATAGAAGCCAAAGCACACATACAAAATTTTGGAAAAATGATTTTTAATTTTATTACATAAATTGAACGAAATCAATACATCGATAATTTTTCCGTTCCTATATTTTAAATGACCTTGTTCAATTTCAATGTCACTTGTTATATTTTGCTGTCAACCAAAGCGCATCGACCTTTATTTCGCGCGGAAATGCATTATAACATACAGTGAAATCCCATTTTTACGTTTTCCCGCTATTTGCGTTCAATTCTTACAGTCCCGTTTCATTTTAACAGCCCGTTTCTAACCTCAAATCTATATTTTCCTTTTAATTGCGTTTTTTCATCAGTCCCTTAAAAATTTACGAAATATGCAAGTTTACGTTCGAGAAGGCGCAGTGGTGTTGGAAAAACTGTCGAACCTATTAAAGAAAACTGGAGTAATATAACGGTAAGCGTTAAAGAAGGGTTTACTGTAATTCTTTCTTCCAATTTGATAGTACGTACATTTTTATATTAGACTGTGTATTTTAGTGATTATTATTATTTTTACTTTTGTAGCTCAGCAAAATGACTCTCGCTAATAATATCAATGAAATCGATGAGTTTTAAGAGTCGCTATAGTGATGATGGATACTTACATGATCAATTTGAAAGATATTTTTGAACAAATAGACTGAAAATAGCTTAACCAATCCATCACGTCGGCTCGAAACCAACGACGTTGGCCGATGGGGTCTATTTTGTATGAAAATATACCCCAACATTTTATGATATTGATGAATTGTTCATGATATGCTTTAAAATTTGGACGGTATTTTGGATTTTTTTTACTAATCCGCCGATGTTCCGCCGTAACTGAGACACGCTCCCGGCACGTCGCATGTGATTTCACTCACACTTGCACTATGTTTTTTCTCGCTCGCATCCGGTACGAAGCGATAATAAACATCGAGCCCGTGCTAATGAAACGCATTTAGTTGTTTGTTTTTTTTTGCAATTGCGGACAATACAGGTCAATGATTATTTATATTTATTTTGGGATTTTTTTGCAAAACATTGGAGCCTAAAGGGTTAAAGTAAAAGTCAATACTATATAAAAATGCTTTAACTCAACGGCGTATTGTTGTATTGAATAATATGAAACGATAATTTGTCGTCGAGAAGACAAATTGAAACTTCCCGATAAGTAAAAATGGGGAAAAGGGCATTCTTGAATTTTTTAAGGGACCTGATCCGCCTGCTGATACGCATCCAGCCCCACTTTTTGCGACTGCGGCCCAAAACTTTTTGTATTAGGGGCGTTGTTGGATTTACGTGACGCGCGTGCGTTACGCGTCCGTCCGCCATTGTGTGTGTCCGCAGAGCGGGTTCTCCCCGAATTCCGTCAAAGTATTACCAAAGTTGATGGCGACGGAAACATTTTACTGACAGCGAGCTTAATCTGCCTTTCGGCGCTCAAAATTTACAGCGGGTTGACAGAGCAGATAGGGCGCCTCTTCCTTTGGGCGCCCACTAATGAAATACTGTAATCTACTGTCTGCCGGCGACGTATAAATTCTTGCCTCTCTTCCGAATCTGCCCGTTTTATGAATCGGGTTTGAGACCGGGGGAGATAAAAAAAACGCGAATAAAATGTGTCAGTGTCGCGTTTGAAATGTTTACTTTGGGGTGGTTGGGCGGTTTTGGCGCTCAGTCAAAAGGTCGTTGGGAAATGTAATTACGGACACTGTCACTTTTTGTGATTTTTATCAATTCAAAATTTTTCAGACAGACAATCCAATTTCGCGAAATATTGTCCTCGCTAATGCTGCGAAAACAATTATTCATGTTAAAAGGTTATCTGAATTTAGCGCGTTAAGCAAACGATATGGCGTGGCGTTATTGAAAATAAACATCGATAACTCGTAACGATAATAAATGAATAAGCAACGGTAATTGACATAGAAAATATAAATTCGACCTCCAGTCGACATTAAATCGCACGTGACAGTCGCTAAAGCGATTTGTGAATAAAATGTGCAAAGGTCACCCAAGTAAATTGATATATTAATTAATGCTTTCGTTTATGAAGAAATTGTGATTATTTTTTTACGTGATAAATATATACCAGACTCTATGGCGTCAATAAGATGTAAGCAAATACTCGGTACGTCCATATACACTACGGAACTGCAGCACCCCCAAACAAATTGAGGAAAAATATATTTTTACATATTAATTTATGTGTCTGTTGATTATACATTATGGTATATGAAAATATAATTTATATTTAGTGTTACGTCGCGATTTACGGTTTACGGGATAGAGCAAGAGCGCTGTCTGCTCGTCAGCGCTACCAGCGTCGTGTATTGGATAGGTGTGGGGCGGTAGCAGGGTGGAGGGGAAGGTCTCCTTGCTATGTAAGCGCTGTGTTGCGCTGCGAGTCGGAGCAGTTCCACTCCGTCCATACTGAGTCACTTTTAAAATATTTTTATTAATTATGTGGCCTTCTAACCCGAGGTGGTTCTTTGCCACCCGGAAGACACTATGTCATCTACAACAAAGACGTTTACATCTCAACTCCGAGGCGAGGATTGCGCTGGTTGTCCTCCAGGATATCTAGGCTCTTCGAATACGGGCCAAGTCGCAAGCCACGAATACGATAGCCAGCACCCCCAAATATTTTATCCACGAGCCAATTTCATTTTACGCGGTTTCTTCTCCAATACTTAGACTTAGAGATAGATTCGATGTGAAATGAGAAGAAGATAGTTTCTAAAGCTGGGTAAATTTAGATTTTTGCTAAATTAATGGAATGCTCGAGATGAGATATGAAACATTTATTTGAACAATCAATTGTATACGTGTTCTTCGATTTACACGTTTTCATTGTTTTCATAACTATTTCCATTGTTATTGGGGGCGATATTAACCACTTCATGGGCGTTGACGCGTATACGCGTCAAGTAGAAGCGTTCCAATTTCCGCGCTCACGCGTATACGTGTGAAACCAGATGCGCGATTAAATAATTCACAGTTTTATTATTGTATCTTCTAAGGATCACTCTCTAGCTTATTTTATACTAATTGCATTCTTACTTTGCTATAGCCTGATAATATATTTTTTTACGAATTTTACGACTTTACATGCAATACGATTTTTTTGCGTAAAAGTGCAAAAAAATGGACCGAAAAGGGTTATAAAAAAATATAAAATCATTTTTATGTTTTTAATATAAGTATATGCTTCAAATTAAAAGCAAAAAAAAAATTTTTTTGGAACGGTTTCGCATAAAAGATATTTTTGCATATTGGATGACAGATTTTCGTCAGTGCGACGATATATCGTTGTTCAGCAGTTAAAGGGTTAACTATTTATTTTTATTAAATAGATATCATATTGAACAACTTAAGGGGAAAAGAAACAGTATAAAGGTATTTAGAATAAAATCTCTAAAAACAAGTAGCAGTAATAATAATTTTAGATAAAAAATAACTGTTTAATCCTATGACATCCGAACAACGATATATCGTTGATTTTTGTACGGGCGAGAAACATCACAGGGTTCGACTTAAACAAAACTATATAGCATTAAAATAGAGGGATAAGTGTATTACCTTGTTCTCTTACCTTTATAAATGGATGGAAAATTTGCTGATTTCTTTAGGAATAGAAGAAAAAGTATTTACCTGAAATAAAAAAAAAACAAAGATTAAATTTTGCATGAAAATTAAATATATCTATGTACAGACACTTGAATTTTAATCGAATCTCTTTAGGGACGATTCGATTTTCGGCGATCGGATCTGCAAAGGATTCCAGAACAATGCGGAACAAGGCTGCAGAGATCCTTCAAAATCGTATGCAATTAAAGCTAGATCCAATATCCAATTTTCGAAATAATAAAAGCGTCTGCGTAGTCGGAAAGTCAATCGGGCGCAGATTAGGGAGGTTGGGGATTACAACAGCACTTATCTTGTCTTCGGCAGACGTCTCAGCGGAACAATGGCCGCTATCCAGAGTAATGCGATGACACATTTGATTAAATCAAGATGTGGAACGGTAATGAAAGATCCTTCTCTATTTACGCTCATTGTTTTGCGAGAGATAGCACTCGGGGCGGCTGTGCCGGTGACGCTCGGATAATTGTCGAGATGTTCCAATTGACACCAACCTATCTCTCCCGCGATGCCTACAAATTTCGGCAATGGAGCTGAATAAATTAACGCTAATATTAATCCGGGATATAATGACAAGGAAAATTTTCCGATTTCCTTTGCGCCATTATCAGCTGTATGTGTGTGTGTGTTAAATTGTGGCTGCATTCACGTCACTCCATTTAGCAGAGTAATATACAGCATTTCCGGTAGTTTGGTACGTGATTCCATTTTCTCCAGCATCCACGGTCGGTAATATACAACAGACAAGTGTCGATGCGCAAACAGGAAAACGGTCAGTGCGGTTTCCGACAATAATTTCTGTCTTATCAGATTGGCTATCACACGGTATACCGCTCGCATTTAACACGATAACATATAATGCGGTATTTTTTCTCAATTATAAAAAAATCAACAATTCTGTAGAATTATAGTTGTTGGGTATTTTTCGGTTTAGTAATCTAACAAGTCGGAAAAGTGCAGCAATATTCTTTTTCAAAATATTGTTACATAAAAAAACAACACTCAACTCTCGGTAGGAACGTTCGTTCCACCAAAACCGTGTAAAAATGTGATAAAATTGAAGAATGGTTCCCTAAATTAATAAAATCTTGTTATTTAAAAAAAAAACTACAACTACGTAGTAAAGAAAATCGTGTAAAAAAATGAAATATAATGTATTTTTAAAAATAGAAAAAAATACTAAGGACACGTTTAATGCGGTCACTCTGTGAAAAGGTTAACAAACAAAACTGATCCAAAATATTTTTTTAGCAAAAAAACGACGATTTTTTATTTATAAAAAAAATAAATGTCTTTTATCGAATAGAAGGTGAGATCAAACTTTTTAAAGATGTTTATTATTTATTTTCCCAATGAAAATCTGTTTATATTGATTCGTAAAATAAAATTAATGGGGGTAGAAGCTAGATTCGACCAAAAATGTTTCATACTCTTGTTATTACAAATAAATCGTGTAAAAATATAGTGTTTGTAATTTGTAATGGACTGGATTGTAATGGAATAATTTGTATTTCAAAACCGTGTAAAAAAGGAGTTGAATATAAAAGAAATGTCATATGGAGTTGAATTTCGGAAAAATCATATCATTAAGAGTTTTTCAGGATGATTGATGTAAAAAATTGGTAAAAGAACCATTAAAAGGAATATCACAACTATATCAAGAGGTTAAAACAATGAGGATTTTTTTATAGTGAGGAAAGATTGAGCAAAGCACACAGTACTATTTACTTTATATAATAAGAGGCCCCACAGTAGTACCAAAAAGGTATCCCACAGCTGCCACCAAAATATTAAGGGGGCGCGACAGTAGTACCTAAAAGGTAACCCACCGCTGCCACCAAAATGTTAAGGGGACGCGACAGTAGTACCGAAAAGGTAACCCGTCGCTGCCACCAATGTTAAGGCACCCGAGCTCGCGTATCAAAAGATACACGACCGCTGGCACCAAAACGTTGTACCTATCTTGACGTTATAGAGAGGTTTACTGTAACATTTCCATATACATAATACATAAACAATAGACATGTTCATACTATTGACATAAAATTAAAATCCTGATCACTCTATTGATTTTACAATATAAAATACAGCCCTCCTATAACGTTTCCTTTCAATCACTATTTTCTACTAAATGCCTTGTTGACCAAAAAGCATTGACCTTTTTTTCGCTGGGCATTGTATTAAACATTTACGAAATATATAATTTGTCCTCGAAAATATTATCATTTTGTAGAAGGGAGCAATTTAAAGGTTATAGGAGGGCTGACTGTACTTATCTAACTGGCTAAGAGTAATGCTTCACTGCATTGATTCAGACTTCTGCAGGAGTCAGACATGTATTGCTGAGTTATGTGGCCGAGCCTGTGGCGACTGTTCTCTCAATGACATTTAATAACTTTAAAACATGACATTCGTTGCATAGACTTTTCAGGTAAGCTCAGCGTCCAAAGGGTTAATGACGAATACGACGTTTCAAATGTATTTTATGTGGAATAAAAAGCAGATGAATGTTTACGGAGTTCGCTGACTCAATTTACTCGACGCCGAAGCACTTCCCCGACCATGAATCATTTTCATATCCCGGAAAATCTTGAAATCTCTCGCTCGGCTTCTTCGGGCATTAGCGAAAAGCCGGCATTAAACATTAATCACACACACAGAGGCCGACACCGGTCAAATTAGTGTAGGGTGTCTCTGCCTGGCGTACGGTGGCCGAATATCAAAATGGCCGGAAAAAGGATTTTTGCCGGCGATGAAGTTCGCAAAACACCACGTCCGTCCGACTGTGACATGAATCGCAAATCGGCCCAAACAAGAGCGGTTTAGTTCAATACAAACAGGGCTGGCAGCTCGGGCCAGGGCTGGGCACGTGCCGGCCGGCACGTGCCGCGGTCAGCGTCGGCAATCTAATCGGTAACTCTTCTAGCGCCGAGACCTGCTATCATAACCGCTCGCCCGATAAACGGTTATGGGTGGGGCCCCCTGTCTTTGTATTGAATAAAAATAAAAGCTGCCTTTGATACACCACAAGATATTTTATTGGACGGAATATTGCGCGGATGCAGCGTCCGTGCGAGAGCCTCCTTCCTCCCTTTCATCGAATATTCTCCATTGATAATATAAAATTTTAATAGACGGGTGGTGTTCGAACCGAAAAAATCTACACGAGCTGTTCCGGTCTTTGGCCTCTTATCCAGGTGTCCCGAAGAGAACCCTCGGGATACCCTAATGTTCCGGTCTCAGACGGTCTCCCGCTTTTCATTAAAATTAATTGGTTTAATTTATATACATTCAAAAAAGGATCGGCAAATGTAATTTAATTCTTGTTGCGAAATTCATAAAAATATCTTTTCATCTGAAAATTATTCATTAAAAATGTACCTATAATACCCGGTTTTATATTATTTTTTGCTATAAAATAAGCACTATGACTTAATTTCAGGGGACATATTATTTTTCCTCTACATTATATAAAAACCCAGTGTTATGCATATCATTTCGAAAATGTAAGAAATAATATTTAAATTAACCAGTGTCGTGGTTTGACACTGAGGCGAAGTATGAGAGGCACATTTCCCTTGCATCTTTAGATTCTTTCTGTTATGCCATCCATCCATCGTAGTCAAATAAATAAATGTTGCTAGACCTTAACACTCTATGAGCCGAAAGGTTTTACATCAAATAGCATGGTTTTCAAGAAATTTGCAAAATATTAGACAAAATAAGACCTTTAGAAGAATAACCATAACTTTATAATGTATCAATCTGTGGTCAAATAGTAGAATTACATTGAGCATGGCATGCTTTTTTCTGATGATGAAGTGGGAGTATGGCTCTCACGCCAAAAGGCGTGAACGGCTCATAACCGCTTGGCTACAACATCACGCCTTTTGGCGTGAACGGCTCATAAAGTGTTAATATAAACAAAAACGTTAGAAGAAAGGTAAATAGCTTGAGGAAGGTTATCATCCTAGGCAATGAAGAGGATGAAGAAACTCTGGTAAACGCTCACTAAACAGATGGAGTGATATTATTAAAACAACCACGGGACACAGGATCCAGAGGAAAAGATTAATTTGGTGCAATAATAAAATTTCGTGTGCACAGCACATGCCATCTTCCAGGGTAGTGGTTCCAAACCTTTTTCCTAGATAGACCCCTTTTAACTAAGTAATTTTCTTCATAGACCCCCTTACATTTTTGCTCAAATTTACAGCAGTGTTGCACACACGGCCGACGGAAATCGCATCCGCCATAGCATAGTAAATCACAAAAAATATTTTTATTGAAAATCGTACTAAAATTTTAGGTTAAAATTCTTCATTTTTGATTAAATTTGAACTCAACTATACAATTAAGATTTTTATTAAACATTGCAAGTTACTCATTACTTCATTCAAGGATCATTCAAAGCCTTGGCTTTAATTGTGTCTATTTCTTTAACACACAATTGCAAATTTTGGCAATAGAGGTGCAAAACGCATTCTACTCTATAGTTTTTTTAGAAACGCTAAAAATCTTTGATATTATCCCACAATCAGAAGATGCAGCGCAGTAATATTATTTTATTGGAATTAAATACAATTACAAAAAAATCATTGACCTCCCATAGACCCCTGGAACACTATATACGCTTTTCAAACTTCCATAGACGCCCAAAGGGTGGGTCCACATGGACAAATTCATCAATCTCTGAATATAGTTCTGAATCTTTTAACGATATTTTCTGTATAATCATTGGCCCCGATACCTTATTTTCAGCAATAGAGGTCTGCTTAAATGAGCATTTCCTTAAAAGTCGATACCATCGACAGAGTATGTAACTTTGCTTTCAAGTGATTGTTCCTCTTAATATTTCTCTTGTCTACCTGTCAACTGAATTTATAGCACCCCTTCGCATGCTATTTTCAGATCATTCAGAGATCCTGCGTCGTAAGATTCTTACTCCAGGGGCCGACCTCCATAATTCCTTTCTAGTACTTGACGCACCATTCCTCATATTATGATTCCCTTTAAATCAGGTGCTTCATTTAAGAGATTGTATCAATTGCACGCATTATTAAACCTTTTGTTCCGTAATCCTTTGGTCGCCGAAATACGATATATCGTATCGTGATAGTTGGGCAAAAATGATCTAGTCTGTAACTAGTATGATGTAACAAATGGTGTGTTAAATAAATTAATAATAAATATGCGAGATGATTAAAACACATGTCAGAATGTGCACGATTTAAATCCACGCTTTGTAGATTCGTTATAATCTTCTGACAAATAACAAAAAAAAAATCAGATTTAGAGAGCGGCTGAAAGGAATTTACGTTGAATTCATTTAACGAATTTCTGCACCATTTGAAGTTCGTTAATTCAAAAGTGTCAAACATTTTCACTCGCTTCCGTGACGCCACGTTCGCTTCGGCGTTTGAAGGTTTCTTTATCAATTCCTGTCAAAATTCGTCTGGGTCATATTTCAAACTTTCACAATTTATAAAACGGGGGCGACTTAAAATATATCCGCAAAATATATATATATACATATAAAATCGCGTACCCTATTCTTACATGTGTCTAGCATGTGTTGCGATGTTCGGGAAAGGGCATAAAATATTCGCAGTTTCCGCGTCCGAAATTCGCACTACACGTGTATCTGTGCGACTTTCCAAACGAAGGACGGAAACGTGAGGATTTGCGGAATACTAAAGCTACAACGTGCCGCCAAAGAAAACTCGACGCGAAATTTTAGGGTAATCCCTCAATGTGGGTCGCATGTGTTTTCGTATCAACTCGCATACACAATGAGAAAGTTGGAAATAAATCTCATCATCGCCCAGCTAACCATCTAATAAATAGATCTGAACAAATTCATAAACGCAGGAACCAAAGTTTAACGTTCGATTCATTCAATTCCATTCGGATTATCTAGTACAATGCGTGTTGAATCCGCTTGGACTAGTTTAATGACTTTCTTCGGATGCTGTATTAGCAAATGATTAACGGTGAACGAATCGCAATCGCCTTTATTATTCGTTTTAATTGGAAGCACACTACCGTTATTTTGCGGCGGTGTAAATGCGCTGCTTCAGAAGCGGAAGAAAGGACCCTAATATATAGAGATATTATTGCGACATTGGTGGCGAACGAGAAAATTGGATTAAATCCTATATGGCTATGACCTAGTTAGCTTTAACCGAGAACTCTAATCAGTTCTACTACATTGAAAGTTTCTTAAAACCTGAAAATATATTAATTTTCATATTTAAAATGAAACTCTCTGAGTATCATAAACTATGTATACAGATGTACCACTTCTGTATACACTTCTAAAAGTGTACAGAAAAGTATTTAATTACTACTATGAGAATTTAGATAACTATGCCCCGTGCGCGAATAAATTTGCACATCCTCATGTTCCTATATATTAAATAAGCACATACCTATCGAAATAATTTATATACGAAGCTTTTGGCACGTGTCGCTAGCGTGTGCGGTGAATAAGCAGTTGTCATGCCGGTGTGTCATTAGCGATTAAATGGTTAGGATCTCATGGGGACCCCAAGTTTTTTTATTATTCTCGAAAAACTCTTCTAATATGAATCCTACATATCACAAACTTTTTGTATTTGTCTAAAAACATCTAAAGAATAAATATTACAAATAATCATTAACCTGTATTGTCTGCGATTGCGAAAAAAAATGAAAACAACAATATAAGAGTCGAGTGTTGTCGCGTGCCGGTATCAGACGTGGTGGCGATGGCGGTTGAGCACAATCAGAGTTTCGTAGATTCTACAGAGCTATGAGGAGCCTGGCCGCTATCCAGGCCATGACGTGTGTACTACCGGAGGTGCTCATAGCACCCGATCAGACCGTAAATTAAATACGAATTAGCCCTAACCTCGTCTGGTTATTATTGTTACAATCCGCGCGTGATAGCTCGGTTCCCGGGCTTTGGCTGGCGACCTGACCCGTATTCGAGGAGTCAAGATATCCTGGAGAACGTCCGTCGCAGTCATGAGATCATGGTTGAGACGGAGGTGTCCTCTAGGTGGCAAAGACCCGCCTCAGGGTTATAAGGCCACGTAAATAATAAATAATAATATTCGTTTTCTCGCTCGTATCCGGTACGGTGTATCAAGTGCGAGTGACACGTGCTACGAGAGCTCAGTCTGCAGCAAGACATCACAGAGAGTAGTAGTGTATTTTTATTCATAGAATAATCCATTTTAAAAAAAATTACAAGATATCGATGAAGAATTCATTAATATCCTTGGGGTCTCTGAGAGACTCCCTTCGGATGACACGGTTGTTTCGAGCCGCTGTTATAAATCCTACATGTCACAAACTTTTTGTATATGTCGAAAAAAAATAAAATCAACAATATTGAAACGTGCGAGTGACTCGTGCTGTGGGAGCTTAGTCTGCGGCGAGATAGCGACTAGAGTGTCGTCAATTACGTCAATTAGTGAGAAAATTTAAAATATCGACCAAATTACGAATAATATCATGAATAACTATTTTTATTCTTAGAATAATCCATTTATTTAAAAAAATGTCGATATAATTCATCTTACTTGTAAGCTTGGGGTATCTGAGAGGCCCCCATCGGACAACGCGGTTGTTTTCGTACCGCCGTGATGGATGAGTCATATGAAGTTGAGGTAAAAACTACAGGAGGACATGTATTTTACTAGATTATAGCTTAAATCATTTGCACTCCTGTGCTGAGTATGACTTTTTGTGAAATAAAGTGAAATTTTTGGCCTTCGTCTATATACAAAATACTCGACGAGCTTCTGAATCTAGGTAAATTGATAATAAACCTCGTTCTTTTTAATTTTAATGCAAACTACAGTCAGCCCTCCTATAACGCTACCTCTAAATTGCTTCTTTCTATAAAATGCCAATATTTTCGAGGTCAAAATATATATTTCCTAAATATATAATACATTGCTCAGCAAAATAAAGGTCAATGCTCTATGGTTGACAAGGCATTTTGTATAAAATAGTCGTTGAGAGAAGACGTTATAGGAGGGCTGACTGTACAGTCAACCCTCCTACAGCGCCAAGTTTGTTTATATTTTATTGTCAACTATTGTGCATCAATTTTTTGTTTATAAATGTATTAAATATTTACAAAATACGTAATTTGACCTTAGAAATATTATCATTTTGTATAAATCATCGGCATCGAAGAGCTCTATATACTGTATACTTAATCTGACCTTTTCCACTCCGTGGGGCCAGGCGTATTGGCCCAAAAGATTTTTAAGCAAACAACTTAAAACTAAGTATTTTTTTAATCGGATATCAGATCAAATATTTTTAATCATTTCTCAATGAATATCTCTTTAAATAATTTTAAAACAAAATATAATGAGAGTAACTCATAGATTCGACTAAATATGCACCGAGTAGAAAGGGTTAAAGAGTCATGAGTACTTATGAATTTTGTATGCGTGAAATCAGTGTGCCACGAATGTATAATACATAGGATGCGGTCCATGAATAAAAGGTTGACTGGCGCTGATCTAGAGAATGCAACCACACAACATATCCTTATCTAAATCTCCTAACTGGTCTTTCACTGACTTGCATCTAGAAACACAAGTAGATGTTTAATATTATGTATTGAATGAGAAAAAAACGTATCTCGAAATTTTGTACGAGATTCAAACCCCCAATAACACTCTCTTTGGATTTCTTAATAACATTTGTGCTCATTTCGAATGAGTTCAACGCCTTGCAATATTTTTAATTCCTTTGAAAACGGCCGACCCCCGCCATAGTCGGACGTATTCCGGTTAATGGGCCCCGGCTAGGAAGTAAATGAGAAAAGCGGACAAACTTTAGTAATTTCGTCACGTATCCCAGACTCGGTTACGGGCACCATGATAGGGACCCGGGCACCGTTTGTCATCTATAAAATTACTCGGCTGCCATCGAAGGCACTGTCGGATAACTAACTACCCCCGCGCGTCCTCTCCCCGTCTATCCCCCGCTTTTCGCGGGCTTAAAACAGGGATAATCACCTGAGATTACCGGCCGGGGAAATAACAACAAAATTACCGCCGTATCAGCGGGATAGTTTCACACACAGCGATAAGGATAATTCAACGAGGATTAAATCGCAGACAATACGGGAAACCCGGCTCTGGCATAAATTTGGCGAAATGTCTTATTAAACGCCGGGAATATCCAATGAAACTAAGTGCAGTTTCATGTTCGAGATCTGGCGACGGCTAGCGACACTGCACAACCGTGCAGTGCACGTCACTGTCGTGACTCGCAGAGTCACGACACTACATTCTATAAATATTGTAAGAATTAAATATTCTTTCTTAAATTAATAATATTGCAAAATTAAATTCTTCAGCAAAAGGTCCAGTGCACGCTTGCGACGAAAATTTAATTTGAATGCTGAAATGTCCGCTTTTTCATTAGCAGCATGAAAGCAGGGATAGATCGAATGCTACACGAAAAAATATATATACACGAAATAAAACGGAATAAAGGGAAAAACAAATTTCCGAATGAAATAGGGATTGTCAGTTATTCCTTGAGGATGATCATGGATAAGGGATCACAGTAAGCGAAAAGGGTCTTTTCAATTATTTGCAGCATATTTCGTAAAAACGCTGAGTGAACTTTGGAATTTATGAAAATTTAATCAAAACCTATTTCAGAATTATATAATACGATGTATAATGTATTATGCTTCATAATATCAGAAATAGCTCTATTCTTAAACACATATGCGATATTAATACATGCAACGTTTAACCTCAATATACAAGACATTATACAACACTGTTAACCCTTTGTCTGCCGAAATATATCGCTGAAGAGTTCTGAATTTTTATTTTGAAATTTTATTTGTGCCGTTTGCCATGACAGAGTCAGTTAAAGACTTCATATATACCCCCTACTGAAAATTGCATTTCAGAAGTGCATCAAAAACTGTTGGAGCCTCCTATAAATTCCGTTCCTATATATTAAATGATCTTGTTCAATGTCACGTGTTATTTTTTTATTGTCAACTAAACGGCTTTGACCCTATTAACAATGTATTATATTACATATCTAAGAATTGACTTTAATTAATTAGATTTTCATAACGAAATCGGGAATGAATCTCTCACACTAAAATTACCCCCAGTGTCAAACCACGACACTGGTTAATTTTAATATTATTTCAGTTGG
>JAGXCT010032551.1:0-37284 GCA_022495035.1 Philopotamus ludificatus
TCAGCCTTCCCACATAACACTTCATCTAAATCGTTGTTTTATACAAAATGTTAATATATTCAAGCTCAAATTACATATTTCGTAAATATATAATACATAATCGAGCGAAATAAAGGTCAATGCTCATATGTTGATAAAATATTTTATAGCGACCAAGAGAAAGCGTTATAGAAGGGCTGTAAATAATACATACAATTTATTATTCAAACATATGTATTTTAACTAATAAATAAATAATACTAACGACACGTCAAATACGTTATTATCTAATGTAGCCTTTTGATTGTTATTACTGTTCTGTGTTGTAGATTTTTTTTTTATTGGGAAATCCGTTATCCAATTCTGTGATTTTTTCCACAAGTTGTTTACATTTATACATTTCTTGATATCCAACCATTCTTGTTGGAATTTTATAACTAAAAGTTATAGGTTGAGATCATAAATGAGCAAATGCTGTTCCATAGCAAATTTAAATCCCTAGTGAACTAAAGGAATTGTTAGTTCATAAATTTCACTATTTTGTTAACTTTTTTAGCCATTGGTCATTGTGATATAAAATGGAATCCTTTTGCGCCAATAAACACTGAGATATAAGAACGTGCAATTTTAAAAATACATTTATAAATATTTTGTAAAAAATATAGTATTTTTAAAGTGGTCCGTGTTGTTTCAATACCCTGTAAACAAATAATTTAGTGTACATATAATATTTATATTTTAGTTTACATCGTGAAAATAATAATATGAACATATGAAAAATAAATTCAATATTAATAATTGAAAAAAATATTATTTTAAATCGATTTTAATGGAAACAATATACCATCTTATCTTTTTATCTTTTTGCATTGTAGTCTTTGGAACGTATTCCTCGTGCAAAAAGTGAATTGGACGTAATTAAAAAAAATATAAACAATACTTAGGATTAAAAAAGAATTTGATTTGTTTCGTAATGGCTTTCACAACAAAAGTCAACTACACGTTCAACTATTATTTGATTAATTTTTCAGTTTTCCAAACGCGTTTATGATATTATTAATTTTTCTAATTCCAGCGTCCGTCTACCTAATCAATGCAAAATTCAAATTACCGATTTCGTTGAATAATTCTGCATAGTTTTAATTATGTCAAACGATTATATACAGATTAGTGTTATTTTTATATATACAAAAAAAAATCGGTGTAAAACGTAAAATACAATACCAGTTTCTTGTTTTCCATGCATAACTAATTATACGGTCGATCTGTGTAAAATTAAAACTTTATTACGGTATTAAAATAATTTTGCATAGCAAACCTTTCGATTTTATCCTTAATTAGGCGTATGCGGTGACCCTAATTTTTTTTAAAATGAATGGAAAAAATAGGCATGAAAAAGTATAATAAAAACAAGTATATTTGCTAATAAATTAATTTGAAATAAATAATATTAAATTATTTTTTATTTAGTTATTGAAGAACTTATATTAATTACCGCAATCATTTAATGCATACAATAAGGATATATTGTACTTTACATATATGTAGATATGTATATATTTTTTGGATTTGGAGAATTTTGTGAACTTTTTTTACAAATACGCTTTATATATTTTATTTAATATTAATTTATGTCCTACTATTTCCATCTGACTTTTCGCCATTGTAGAGTTTGAATAAAATTTGTAGAAACACTCTACAAAAACGATAACCTAAGCTTCAATTACTTAATACAAATTTAATTAAACAATAAAATAATTTTAGAAACCAACTGTAATATAAGAAAATCAAATAAAATTATCACAGTTAGATTTTATTATTAAATTTGGTGAAAAAACTAATAAGAAATATCAGCTTAATATATTCAACAGAAATGTCAATAGATACATAAATGTGACATTAAAACTTTTGTATGTCATAAACATGAACAATAAAAAACAACACATAAATTCATAAAATCACATGGTAACAAATAAAATCAGGTTCAAAAATAATTTTTGTTACAAGTTTTTTTTAATAAATATATCTATATATTCAGTTAAATGGACTAAATCAGAAATTAAAGTTTAACTCATTACAGATTGTTATCAGGATAATCAACTGCTTATAAAAAAATATTATTATATTTGATCTCTCTCGTTCTATTATATGTCAAAAATCAAATATATAAAAATAATTTAGAGATGTTTATCGATTGAGTATTAAAAACATATTATCAATAAAAACGTTAGAGATTTATATATTAACCTTTTCCATTCTGTCTACTTTAGTCCAATCTATCAGCAACACTTATATTTTTTTTACAAATTTATTAAAAGAAGTATTCATTGAGAAAATGAATAAAAAACATTTATAGGGTTTCATCTGATATCCGATTAAAAAAAACACAATATTTTTTTAAAATGAAATTAAAAAAAAAAGCGTCTGGTCCACGGAATGGAAAGGTTAATAATATTACCCCTCAATCCAAAAAAATACTAAAATATATACACGTATTTATTATGTTATGAGTATGGCACAAAAGAATTTTATTTATTAATAAAAATGTCTTTTATTGAATCGGACATTAGATCAAACCTTATAGATATTTCTTATTTATGATACGAATAAAAATCTTTTTTTATATATAAATAGAATTACTGAGAATAGAGCGTATTCGACCAAAAATATCCAGTGTGAAAAGGGCTAAATGTGCATCCCCAGAATTAATTGGATTTAGGATTAGCTCAGTTTACAAAAAAAATATAATTAAAAACTCGACATTTCGCTTTCGCTTTTATTTAGAATATATTACTCATATGGACTTAATGCGAAATAATATGATCGAATATTTCTATATAGTCACTTTTTTAACGACTAAAAAATATAGCAATAATCTAGCATTGTCAATTAGGAAGCTATCGACGATTTTCTCAAAAATTTTGCATTAATTCCGGTTCTTGCCGAAGTCGATTGACACACTATGGTTAATTGATCGAATAATACTGCGTAGTGCGATCAAATGGAATGTGCTAATACAGTAGAACTAGTCAATAAAGACACTCCATTCATCTCCGAATAAAACGACTGTCAGGACGAAGGCGGCAAGGACGACAAAATTCTTGAATGTGAAAAAAATCGAACCTGTGTTAGCGACGGAAGCGGCCGATTTGTTAATTAATTTCTTTGAGCACAATAGCCCTGAGGAATACGAGAACAGAAATAAATAAAATAATGTCTAAGGTCTTATTTCCGAAGAATTATTTTTATAATAATTTATTTAATCGTGCTCCATCATTAGCACGTATTTTAATAATATTTTTACGTTGTAAATCTCGCTCTAAAAAAAATATAATAAAAATATTTTACCACGAAAACATTAAAGCCGCATATGAAATTTAATATCAAATTCCAATCATGCGTTATGAACGATCAGAAATAATTTCAAACATTTATCCTTTCGTTTTACGCACTCGAAAGGGTCAAAGGATAATTGAAAAGTTTGCAAATTGAATTTCGGGTCTCAATCGAGAGGAATCCATTTTCCGCGTATCGCGTTCTACAAGCGCTTTAATGTATCGTGATCGTTTCCATTATTACATTCCTCGTGTGTGAGCCGCAACATATCGTTCAGGAACGAGGGGCGCCTCTCCCCCGTCCTTCAGCCTAATGGATTTCTGAAATTATAATTGTGTGTCCATAGCAAAAAAATGTATATGTATTCTGCCATCTGTTACGGCCAGGATATATAAATATTCTAGCGAAATAGTATCAGAAATCCTGACACGGGTTGGCCCGGCAATTGAAATAACATTGTCGGTATTGTGTGTCGTTGCCGGGCTGACAGATATTTTTATGTGAAATATAATAATATTTTTCAGACATGCTTGGTAAGCTATGGAATTTGAGCTGAAATGCGAAAATTGGGGAAAGAACTACGACGCACATTGATAATATTCAGTAACGACCAAATATGCGCAGTATTTTTTTTTTCAGAGACAATATATGTACATATATGTTTTTCAGCAAAGCATATATTGGGTAAAACGGAAAGAAATTACATTTTTTTTAATGCAACAAAAAAAATATTTCAGAAAAAAACCACATAATATTACTCTGTTATATAATTTTCTTCATTGTTTATGATCTTTCTCCATAACATATGTAACTTTTTAATTCCATTTTCGTAAAACTCTGGCGGTTTACTGTTAAAATATGAATCCAGGTGATTTTTCATCTGTTCAACATTTGCAATTTTTTTTATCACGAAGTGAATTTTCCATTGATTTAAATAAATGATAGTCGGAAGGTGCTATATCAGGTGAATACGGTGGATGTGGCAGAAGTTCCAAATCTAGTTCTTTGATTTTGTTCTGGGTGATTTTTGGTGAATGAGGTCTGGCATTATCATGCTGTAAAATTCTGCTGTTTTTGTTAACCAGAACGGATCGTTTTTTTAGTAACTTTATTTTAATCTTTCTAATTCGGCACTATATAACTCTGACGTAACTGTCTGACCAAGTTTTAATAATTCACAATGAATTATACGCGAAATATCCCACCAAACACATAACAAAACTTTTTTCAATGATAATGTTGGCCGAGGAGTAGGAACAGGTACCTGTTTTGGAGATAACCATTGTTTTTTTATTCTGGCATTACTGTAAAGGACTCATTTCTCATCCCCATTAATAATTCTTTTGAAAAATAGATCTGTTTCGTGTCTGGACAATAAAGATGCACAGATTGTTACGCGTTGCTCCAAGGCCGTTGGGGAGAAATTGTGCGGTACCCAAATTCCTTGCCAATTTTTTCCCCAACCTTTTCAAATGATCTTGCACAGTTGTTATTGGACAGCCAGGGTCATGTGATAATTCCTTCACTGTTTTACACGGATCAGCTTCTTCCAATAAATTTAGGGCGTCATCGTCTATTTTGAGGGGTCTTCCTGTTTTTGGTTTGTCCTTTAACTCCCTATCACCACTTTTGAACTTTTTAAACCATCTAAATCACTTTCATAGTTTTAAGATGTCTCCATAAATATCGCAGATGTCTGCGTTCGGCTTTAATCGCTTATCAAATAAAAACAGCTTGAAATACCGCAAATGTGTCTCTTCAATCTCAGACTTCTGCATTTTCTACTACCGCAAAGAAAATAAAAAAGAAATACAAAAATGGCAAGAGTGAAAACAGAGCTTCAAAATGATACCAAATACGATGTGCTAACTCAACGACAACCGGTGTCAAATTGTTTTTAAAGTGACGACAAAGAAAAAATGACATTTCTTTCCGTTTTATCTAATGAATTATTGACAGTCATAAATTCAGTAATTATAATGCAAATTAATTTAACTAGATATCGATTAGAGAAGTTACATATAATATGAATCAGGGGCAGCTCGTCCTTAGGGGCAACCAGAGCATTGACCTGCACACATTTCTCATAATATAAAAAAAATATAAGCTGATATATGCGAACAGAACGGTAATCGTATGTTTTAGGCAATGGTCGCAAGCTTTGACGTGAAAGAGTGTTGTTTTTTGGCTAGGTAGTGGAGGTAAAGAGAAAAGTTCCGTATTACCGTATACAAAAGGTCGCTTTTTGTTTGCTGCGTAAATCTGTTTGGGACAGACCTGTATATGCCCCACTGATCTGTATTTACAATTCGATTAGGGGGGGGGGGCACTTCAGCCTCACCGTGCCCCAGCTGTTTTTATGGCAAGAGCCGCCACTGATACCAGTAATGTTTCGCAAAACGAATTAATATTTTTAATCAATAAAGAAATTATAGATAATAAAATCTTCAAATAAATATATAATTTTTAATATCTCTGAAGTAATTGGGAAAAATAATAATAAAAATACGCAGTATTTATTTAGATCAACATATGTTTTATCATCTTCAAAGTAATAATCATATAGTGCCACCACTTTTCCAAACCCCAAAGCATGTATAGAACCCATTTTTCAGTTTTGGTGTTCAGCTACTTTCGATTTCGACGATTTCGTCTTAAACTTGATTGAATATTGGCAAAAGTAAGTAAAAAAACATTTTCACTTTTTCCATTTTTTTTATATGTAAAAGATAATGCAAATGTGGGCATTCAGCGCAATGGCATGATACGTCAGGGACAAGTGTATCAATTAAAACAAAATGTACACACTTCCTAGTGACCATGATGGAAAATCTGGGATTTTTTTTCGATATTTTATTGTAAGCAATGGCCAATCTTAAAATTGATGACGGATACATTAACCGTTATGATGTTTTTTTTTTATCACGACTTAATGATGCGAGGTCACTAAATTATCGAAAATTAAAGCCACGCGTTAACTTTAAAGATATGGATAAAAGACAAGATTTATAATTTATTATTTATTGAACGAGTGAGAAATGTTAAAAAAAAATAATGAAAACTACCATAGAGCGACAAATCGTTTAATTCAGATCTATTCAGAGATCAAATAATGACAGCATATAAAACTGTTTGTGGCAATTAAAAAAAATATCAAACAATATTTAATACAAAAACAACAAAATTGTAAACCTCAAACCCGTGTATGAATTATTTAATAGTGAATTTCGGAATGAACTAGTATTTTTTTCTCAGTTGAGACTAAGGAGCTGTATGAAATATTTCAAAAACTTGGGCATAATGATTAAAAAATATGAAATTAATATTTTATACTGTGTACAAGTATATTATAAATAATTTTATCATAATCAGGGGGATAATAACGAAAAAAAACTTTGACTCATTAATGGTCTTTCAAAAATAAGGATCCAATCTCGTTCGAATCTTTACAAAGCATAAAACTTTTGGGATTAAAAAAAAGTTTTAATGGAATCAAACAATATAGAATTAATCCTCTGGAAATATCATACAAATTCATGAATGCAATTCGAAATTTTCCATTTCTCTGATAATATAATAAAAAATGCACACAATATAATATTTATTATATCGATAACATGTTTATAACGTCTGATATGGTCGTTAATTTTCGATAATAACATCGAAGAATAGATGGATTAGAATCATTATTTAAAACTGGCTTAGTACACGTGTAGAATATTTGAATAATACTGAATTTTCTAAAATATATTTACATATAAATTAATAACTTGTCAAGTCTGACATCACAATAACAACAACAGTATTGAAAAAACATCGACGTTGAAAAACTGTTTTTTTAAACATGTTCATAATTCTAACCAATATTTATTTAAAAACTTTTTATTTGAAAAAAAAACACATATTATTATGTTGCCATAAAACTAATTATAATATTTGTAGATTAACATGTGCTATTATTAAAAAAATATTCAAATATTTCATTTTGTAAACTGTGACATGTGATGCTACACATGACCATTATGTTCTATTAACGGGATGAAATACGGAAGCAGCTTTAGACACGTCGCCGCGTTCGTGCACCAGTTCCGGCAGTGTTGCCAGTGCTGAGTTTTAGCTCTACTTCCTGTCGCTGACGTCACGAAAAACGTTTGTTCGACGATGCAAGGCGTCGTGTTGACACATGCCGACAATTAGTTTAATTTATTTAACAAATATTTACATGTGGCAACACTTTAAACGTATATTAGGACAATATTTAAATAGGGGATGAAGAGGCGGCTCGTTCTAAACATTCGTTCCATAAAATAAACGACAGCGATGGCAACGATGTACGTCATGGTTAAGCAATATGGCTTTGAGAAGGGACGCTTTGCGGTTTAATTAAAGCCCATGTGTACTCGACACGGAATAGGACAAACTATAAAATGCTTTAATTAAAATTAGCGTTAGAAATAATCAATACTTCATAGAAACCTATTTATACATGTTGTGAGAGGTAAAAAAAATATAATTCCAATTGTCGTGGATGTAGTGGATCCTTATTTAAACGTTGACTGTCGAAAAAAATGTAGTATAGGGCCCTTGCCTTATTCAGTGTCGCTCCATCTTCCGGTCAGTATCATTCAATCCGCATTCCAATTATCTCAGGCTTGATCTACCTTACATCCGGAGACAGGAAGGCTTGACAATAAGCCTTTTCGGTGGCTGTCTGTCCTAAATCCTTGATACGCGGCCGATCCACCGGAGTCTGGCCACTCTAACGATAGCTGCGGCTGGTATAGTACTGTATAGTTCTTACAGCTCTTCGTTGCACCGGACACACCATTTACCGTCGACGAATACAGCTCTAAATATCCGTCGCAGTATCGGGGGCGTATATTCAGGGTGTGCTAGGTGTGCGCCGCATACCCCCAAAATATAGAACATGAAAAAATATATTTAAGGTTTGAATATTTAATATTTAAAGTATTTTTGTAAACGGACGGCAGGATGTTATATACGCGAGCGAGTGTATTGGGCAGGGCGTGTGCTATGACCGCTGCACGACCTTATACGTGCGCGACCGCATACAGTACCGTCGCCAATGCGGGCGTAGGGTCTCAGCGAGCGAAACTAATGTTTTTGTACGCAGTTTAACGACCGAAGGCGTGCTGCCAAGTCGCAGCACATTCGTCTACTCAATCTCGACCTTCTATGCGCGGCCTTGGCCGATATGTAATAACGATAAATAATTATTTATTATTAATTTTAATATTTGTATTTATAGATTTTATTTTATCGTTATCATAATGAGCAATAGTGTTGAAGAAATTTCAAAATCTTAGACATACCGGATAGCTAACTCAATTGCTATGAAGAGAAAATCAGTAGTAAGAGTTCGGCTAGCACCGGTGTAACAGAGGTAGAATACGTTAAAAAGGGACAGCAATAAAACAAACGGTCGCAATGCAAAAAATCAATAAAATTATATTACAACATCATAAATTAAATTATCTATATATAGAACCCGCATAGTGCGCGGTGTGGTCGAGACGGAATATGTTAGAAGGTGACGGCAATAAAACAAACGGTCGCTATTGGAAAAAATCAATAAAACCATATTTCAACATCATAAATTATATTATCTATTAATATATATAGAATCAGCCAAGCGTGCGGTGTGGTCGAGACCGAATATGTTAGAAGGGGACAGCAATAAAACAAACGGTCGCTATTGCAAAAAATCAATAAAATCATATTTCAACATCATAAATTATATTATCTATATATAGAATCAGCCAAAAAATCAATAAACATTTATTTTAACACCATCAATTATATTGATTAGCGGTCATAGCGAATATGACCGCTGCACGACCTTACACGTGCCCAACCGCATACAGTAACATCGCTAATGTGGGCGTAGGGTCTCAGCGAGCGAAATTAATGTTTTTGTTAGCAGTTTAACGGCCGAACACGTGCTGTCAAGTAGCAGCACATTCGTCTACTCGATCTCGAATTCATAGGGCTTTATTTAGTAAACACAAGGATTTTATTTTCCATATATAGCACACCCAACATCAGCGCCCACCGTACGCCACTGTTCAGAATCCTCCTTTCTAGGATATCCAATTGTCGCTCATTTTATGCGAGCCCAACATTCAAACCCGTGTGTCAGGACGGGACTGTCCTATAGAGCTTAGCATTGGTCTTTCTCATTATCGTTTGTTGTTAATGAGCCGAGATATGTAAATTACTAATAAGTTATATAATTATCATAATACAATGCATCAATAAACTGGTTAGACGACTTCCGTTTGTCGTATAAATTCTCTACAAGAGGTTCTTCAACATTGTTCAAGCTGCAAGATACTAAAATCAAACAACCATTACAGACGAAGTCAATTATATGCTGAAAATATTCTTCTTAACTCATCTTGTGTGTTTACAAACGTAGATCGCCTAAGTACGCAAACACACAAGTATTTTCTCCATGAACACGGGCGCGCCGTCTATATGGCAAGATTGTGCGGCGCACACAGGCACCAAAATATATATTTTAGAGAGGGTTAAATTAAATTTATGTCGACACTGTCGATACGCCACTATCCATAAATACCTAATTTCAGCGAACTGGAACAATTCTGGACCTTTCAACCCCGATCCAGGTGCGAATTTCACGGAGCCACGGGGGCTTCTTTCCTCCCAACCACTGTTTACCTTCTAATTTACCTTCATGGTAGTCTCCAGACGACGATACTTTGGTCTAAGAATAATAAAATTACTATAAAAACAAACCAAATTACCCAATTTTCTACCGTCTTATTCTTGACGATTTACGTCCATGAAACCTTCTAAATGCTTCAACAGCACCACATTTTAAGCGTTTCCAATCGGTTATTGTTCGTTACCAGCCACATCCATGTCTCGCTACTATACAGAAGGACATACCACAATTGGGAAACGAATATTCTAGAAAAGTCAGTGACAATACAATTTTCAAGAGCATTTCTCGCCATCTTAATCCTAATGATGATTTCTATCTCGGAACTTACGTTTGAAATAATGTATGAACCTAGCCAATTATATTTGGCTACTTGCTGAAAATCAACGTGGAAACTTTGTGAAACCTAGTCCCCAACAGGTCATGAGTCAATTGGGTAAAGAATTCACGAAACAAAATTACTGCTGGTTGTGTTACCAATGCATAGCAGGCCACAGGACTAATTTATTTTATTATTTAAATGTCGTTCTAACCTGAAGCGAGTCTTTGCTACCTGGAGGACACTACTTCTTCTTTCGCTACTTCTATCTACTTCCCAAGAACCAGCAGAGACCCGTCCAACTCAAACCTGAGGCCAGGACTGCGATGGTTGTCCTACAGTTTAACTAGGCTCTTCAATACAGGTTAGTTCGTCAGTCATAAGCCTTGGAGCTGAGCTGTCAACGCGCGGATTGTAACAATAATAACCGGACGTGAGTAGCGCCGATACGTATTTAATTAACCGTCTGATCGGATGCTACGGGCACTTCCGGTGGCACATCCGTCACCGAATCAGCACGGAAAGCGGCCTGGACTCTTCATATTTCCATAGAATCTACAGAATCAGGATTGTACCCAACAGTGATCGCGAACACGTCCGTTACCGACACGTGACAACTAACTAACTAAACTAACTAAACAGTGGCCTTATAACTCTGGGGCGGGTCTTTGCCACCTGGAGGACACTCTGTCTCAGTCATGATGTCATGACTGTAGACAGACGTTCTCCAGGTTATCTAGGCTCTTCGAATACGGTCAGTCGCTGATTAAAGCCTGGAATCGAGCTGTCACGCGCGGATTGTAATAATAATTAGACGAGGTTATGGCCAATCTGCATTTAATTCACGGTCTGATCGGTATACGGGCACCTCCTGTAGCAATACACGTCACTGAATTGGCCTGGATAGCGGCCTGGCTCCTCATAGCTCCGTAGAATCTACGAAACTACGATTGTGCCCAAACCGCCATCGCCACCACGTCTAATACCGGCACGCGACAACACTCGACTCTTTAACTTATTTAATTCAGACTGCAGAGATAATAAAGCTTATTTAAAAATAACTACATTGCTAGTCCTAAGAGGTTGGGGTCACTGGCTATTCTGAAAATTGAATATTAAGAAATTCAGATGGTAATTCGGGCTTTAATGAATTTTCACGAGGTTCTAGTATATAATGTAACCAAGATCCATATTTTTTCAAGTGGCCATCAAAAAAAAAAAAAAATGAATGATAGAAGCCTCGCTTTTTTCTCATTCGTACTACCAGAGCACTCGAGATTTAATCATTTTAATTTTGTTTTTTGAAACTGACTCACTACTTTTATGATATGCTACACTTTTCACATCAATAAATTAATTAAAAGTTCCCTTGTTGATTCAGCCGCTTGAAATAAATTTTCAGTCTCTCGAGGCTAGAGTTTTAACTTTCTTCATGTGTAACATTTTATATTAGAATAAAAAGAAAAACAGTTTCAGATGATGATAGACTAGAAAATTCTTCTGTATTCATCTTTATAATTGTTAAAATGACACCTGCTGAGAATGCCACGGACTGCTAAACGCTCATACGTTTCTGCCCCAAAAGAAATGGGGAACAAAAACAATAATATACCCTCAACTATACGTCTTCAGAGGATTCTTTGTTACTTTAGACATCTAGCTAGAAGAAACGATAGCCAAGAGATACTTTGTAACGTACGAGGATGTAAGGGAAAGAGCAGGGCGTCCTTTTGCAGGAGCGACCGAATGAAGACCACCACGGACTCCATCGTAGAATGCAGAGGAACCTAGATCCCCATAATCAAGGAGATTTGGGTCAAGAATGGTCATGACCTTCAGTCGTAAGGATGCCACGTTATATAGCAGATTTTGGATACATTTTGTTACTGGTTACAGCTTTTTTGGCAAATATTTTAAAAAAATATCAAGTTGGATAAAATGTGTCAGAGGACTATAATCTATGACGATAAATCGAGGAATACAATGTATTTGAAAACGATGAATACATGATTATTTTATTGGTCTATAATATTTTAGAGCAAAAATTAATATAATGAAATACATATAAACATTTTTTTTCGGCGTTGAATGGTATCCATAGATTGAAAACACTGTTTATGAAAGGACACTATTGTATGTCCATTGTACTGTAGGCGAACACATTCATCTCGCTAAACGAATTCTCGTTTATCCCGCCACTATGAAAAATGACCGGTCCGTTTTGTAATCGCATCGCAGGTCAATGGACCGTTTCATTCGCGAAAGCTCCACGGTCCAAGTAACTTGTGCATTTGCAAATTTTCCAAAGTTTCCTTTTGTCGGGAACTTCAGGTCTGGAACGAGAGTAATAATTTATACCTAACAGCTTACCGCCGGAAGTACGGTATATAAGATACGACTCAGTATATCCAACAGTCGTAAACTTTCGCGGATGAAAATCAGCGATAATAATAATGTTTTTCTTAGACAATGGATTGGAAGAATTATGCTCAATGATAAAATTTGATCGTTTTTATAATATTTTATAGCACAATTATTAATAAAATAACATTATCAATGATATACGATTTTTATACGATCGAATAAAATGTTCGGAATCATAATTAAGCATATTTTATTAAAATGAATTAATCGTGAGTTTGCGAACACGCTCAAAAAAATGTTCGCAAATCCCACAATGTATAGTGACATCTTATGATAACATTTATTATTATTGAATATATTACATGACTATCATAAAAATTGCTTATAGTTATAATTCATAGATGTCTCATTCACAAATATTAAGTTATCTTAGAACTGTTTTAGACGTGGTTTGAGTTTAGGCTAGAATTATATTAAATTTTCACGGCGCTGTAGTCGCAATTGAAGGAAATTTTCCGCCTACGCATAAAATATTGCGTAGGATTCATTGACATTGATTTTTCTAAGCTGCGTAGGAAAATTTTCCAAACAATTTAAATTAACCCTTCAATGCCCATCCATATGTAAATGCTAAAAATACATTTCATACTCATAACGAAAATCCCGCCATATTCTATCACAATATAAACACAAATTAATGCGAAATAAAGCAAATGAATATTTTTTATTCAAATTTAATGTTATTACCATATTTTAAAATAAATAATCATCTCAAAAGATGAAGGACGAGAGATGAAAAAGAATATTTTGTGCTTTTTATTAACTGATTATGAGGCGATAGTGTTTCGGGTAAGAGAAATGGCAAAATTTGAGTATAACTCGTTTAATCATAGCAGCGAGCGTGGATGGCTGAAGCCTCCGCCATTTGTATTCATTAGGCGACCGTTCCAGGAATCAAAAAATCTCCTCCCACCGTTTCCCGGAGGCCGGGATATGATTTATTGCATCTAAACAAATTAATTATTGCTAACCTTACGACTGTGCCTGCCCGCAAATGTACACAAAGGGAATATTGAATAATTCACGGAAAGTTGTTGTCCGCGCGACCTCGCACCACCTGATTTATGTCACGATCCCGGAATACTTCCCGGCGAAAAACTCTAAGGAAAATTTCGACTTTGGAAATGTGGCTATGCACAGAATCACAATAGATCCAGACATGTATTATTTCACATTTCACTAGAGAGCATGTGTGCATTACATGACTTACATCCATTATATTATGTTTATTACCTACTAAAAATTAGTTTACCAATGGACTGTCACATTATTGCTTATGCCGATGAATTACCTTAGTTGTCGAGGCTGGTTCTCGAGTCTTGCTGGAGAGCAAAGCTCATATCGCACTGAAAGCCATCTTCAGAATGGGGCCGAGCCAATCGGCTCTCATCTGCCCAAACAAGACTTAGGTATCCTCCTCAAGGGTCGACTCAGTCCTCTCGTCCTCCCCTTTTGCGTCCAATAACAAGAAGGTACGAATCGTCTCCATCAGTACACTATCTGGGTGTATATTGATGGTAACACGGTCACTTTTGTTACATGCGAGAGGTGCGATTGACAAAGCCAAGCCGCGTTTTCACTGCATTCTGCATCGCGTCTAATATATGGGGTGGGCTATAAAATCGCGGCTATTTGCCTATAATCTCCCCATCTTCTGTGGATTAGAGGTACGCAGCTGGATGCTGGGCGCACTGTTCGTTGACAACATTACTAGATCCTCTTTGTCAGCGCCCCGCCCCTCCCACCCCACTCGCGCTTATCGCACTTCTTCCTTCAACGGCTTCACTGTTAATTATTGCTGGCGTCCTTCCGCCTGACCTTGAAATCCAGCTGAGGGCCGTCAGATTTTGCTTTAAAAACAACAGTCCTGTTGTCGTCGGCGCCACTACATTTTGCCCAATCGGGGGCGAATCTGTGGCAACTTTAAAATCACGCGTCCGCGAATCGGCTCTTGATCAGTGGCAGGAGAGGTGGGATTCCTCCCAAAGGGCGAACACCACCGTTTCTGCAATATCAGAGCCAGGCTTAACTGTAGCTGGTTCTTCCTGACTTCTGGGTCAAGTCAATTTTGACTGGCTACTTGTAATTCTAGGGCTAAACTTAAAGAGTTTAACCTTGTAGCATCTCCACATTGCTGGTGTGGGCATCATGTCTGTCAGGATGACAGCTACTCTTCGTGGTCCTGTCCTTTCCTGGACGCCATGACTCACTCTATGCTGTCCGATGCGGCATTCTCCCTCGGGTCTTCCGGGTGGAGGGCCCTATCGGACACATGGACCTGGTCGGCAGTGTGATTTGCTTACAGGGCATTTGCCTGCTTTGCATCGACTTCTCGGAGAGTTGTGCAAAGCTACTTTCCTCTCCCTTTCCTCCCCTTCTTAAAAAAAAAGACTAGCATTATATTTTAACTTCACGTTGCTCTCAAGAAAAAAAACTGCTTACCATTGAACTGGCCCCAAGCCGGTATATGCGGTGTGGGTAAGGGATGGAACTGTGTCGGACCGGTCTGACACAGCTTCATCCTGGGTACAAAAGTATATTATGTTTATTATTAACATCGATAAATGGACATTCACAATCTGAATAAAATTTATTCACATGCACTAATATAACCAGATTTGTAATAACCTAGAGACGTGAAACTCAAAATGAGATAAATAAGCCTGTATTTTGTATAGGGAAGGTTGTGGAGTGGAAAACAAAACACGAATTTTGAGCTATAATATAAGTAGGAACCGTAGATAGGCAAAGAGGATGAATGGGCACCACTACTAGAAACGCCATATTAGACGAAAAGCTAAGAAAAAGATGCCCACAAAGAAGACTCAAAAATAAATAGGATACACTCTTTAAAAAGGACTGATCTAGGATCACTTAAGTGAACGACGCAGATGTTTAGGTATAAGCAGTTTAGGATTAGAATTAGAATTTAAAATTAGATTACTGAGTCTTGACGACTGCTTATAAAGATTTATTTCGAATATCAACCAAGAGAAAAATAAAATATAATAAACGTTTCGCCACGTCCTGGCGCCTAATTTTAAATGCCATACTTTGAATTATAATAAAATATTATTACTTACATATTTTTTTACAAATACTACATAGATTTATTAATAATATGTAATAATTACCTTTTCACATATTTTTATATAAGAAAAAAATAGGTAATATTGCGAAAAAAACCATTAGGAAATTAAAGAATAACTAAAGTCTGGCCTCGAGTACGACTAACCATAATTATCAACACTTTGTCACTTCCTTGAATTACTATGTACTCTAAACCAAAAGAAAGATTTTTTATATAGCACATTCATGTTATATAAATAAGTCGCCTAATGGGTCTAAGTTTAGATTGAGATATTTAATTCGATTGATTTTATTATATTAATCGCTTAAATATAATATAAACTATTTTCTATTATTATTATCGTGAACTGGAAAGCTAGTGTATCTAAAGCCTTTCCGGTCCACAAAAAAAAATGTTCCATCAGGTCCAAAACAGATTTACAGAATATAAAACCATATTTATGTTGAGGGTTGGGGTATAAGAAATTACCCTTTTTGTCCAGTCTTTGCTCTCTATCGCCCGTAGAAACCAGTCCAGTTTTTATAGTTTGAGCCCGAAAATCACCAACCAAAATCAACAATAATTCTTCTCGGAATTTGCTATGTGATGTTGCTTTTCTTCCTTCTTGAGTTGCACGCTGTTTATATAGAATATAGGAATTGATGATGGACGTCTCCATCCCCAGAAAAAAAGCTTTCTCCACCATTTGAGGGTTTTCCTCACAAAGCAATATGATGTTGCATATTGATCTGCAAGATCACTTTATGTATCCTTCTCAGGTATAAAGTTACACATTCCAATGCTCATAAAAACCATTGAATCGTCATCCCAGTATGCCGCTACACTAAATACAAGTGAGAAAAAAATATGTTTCCTTGTATTTTTACAATAATCTGATGACGAAAAAATGTCGAATGTCATTCGACATAGGACTCACTGGAATAAAGTCAATGTCGAATGACATTCGACATAGGACCGGAAAGAGTTAAGAAACGATTACAAAGGAGTGGATGGTCGCAATCGTATGTCCACTGCACAAGAAGGGCGACACAACGGACTGCTTAATATTCCTAAAAAGTTAATAATTATAGTAAGGCTAGCAATGTAGGAGGTCAGATGAAAAGTTCGTGTTCAATCTGAGTTTTCTGAATAATTTAAGACAGGGTGACGCTGTAGCATGTTTGTTGTTTTATTAACATTCAATTGGCATGGTAACATCTAGCATCATTCTTAATAAATCGTTGCAGCTTTATGCTTATGCAGACGACATAGACTATCTGACCAGATCTCGGGCGGCTCTCAAGGATGCATGCTAGCGAATAATGAGAGCGGCAATTAGCATGGGACTAAGGATCAAAGAGATTAAAACGAAACACATGCCAATATGCCAAGGACGAATTCTTGAACCCCTGAGAGTCGTAAGTACAAATTCGAGGCCGTCCAGAAATTCACATATTTCAGCTCATTTATTACAAATACAATGAAACCCATATGGAAGTACGTAGAAGAACCATGCTGACAAACTGGTGCTACTTCGGACTTCAAAACCATATACGGTTGAGATTCTTCTCAAAGAATACTAAAATCAATCTCTACATGACCCTCGGCAGTCCCGCCCTAACATACGGAACTGAATGTTAAGCTTTAACAAAACAAGATGGGCGACAACTAGATATTCTGGAGAGAAGGATTCTGAAACGAATATTTGGAGCCGCATTTGACGACGAGGAATAGCGTATACGAAGCCACAAGGAGCTGTACCCACTGAACAAGGATATATCGGTCACAGCTGTCGTCAGAGCAGGGACGCTGTTGGCAAACCGAGGCTGAGGTGGTTGAACTATGTACAGATGGACACTGCATCATTAAAACAACTTACCGGAAGATGGAGCGACGTGACGGCAGACCGGATAAAATGGAGAATGGTGTTGGATGAGAGCCTTGCCTACAATAGGGCTGTTGCGTCTATGATGAATGAATGATGAGTGTATATCTTTTGATTTATTTATTATTTCAAAAATATAGAAAGCATTAAGATGTCGTATGAACAAGCCGAATAAGAAATATATAACATTTTTATTGAGAACGAAGATAAAAAAGTCATAAAAAATCTGGATAATTAGGCTTTCATTTGAATATTTCTTCAGACGATGATTCGGACTCTGAAGAGGCACCTAAACTTACTTGAAGGCGCAAACATCTTCGGATTGTAAGACTAAAATGGGAAGGAAACTATAACGTGAATATAGACTCAATTGATACGCTTGATATGTTGTTCAGTTTCGTGGACTGCTCCTGAAAATCCGTCAAATGGAATAAGATTTTTTTCCGGCTATTAGTCATGCAGCACTAAATGCAATAAATCTTTTAAAATTTTACACTTTAGTTCAATTTTAATCATTGGTTTTATTAATAAAATAAAATGTTGAAAAGTTGAGAACTACTGATATTGTTTAATTTATAAAAAAAACACAACATAACATAAAAAACATTTAAAATAAATAGCCCAAAACTTAACTCACTCCCAGGACGTGTAAGCAAACAATGATACCTCACTTAAGGGTTGAGGATGATTTTTTTTTATTACTGGATCACAACAACGGAGATTGTTTATGACAATTATGACAACAATCTAGGGAATATTTTTTTTATAAATATGCTGCTATATTTATTTAAATATTGTCTAATAATAAAAAAAAAATCAGTGCAATACAGCACGCTATTTTATAATCTTGGATGTATAAAAAAATTTTCAGGATAATTTATAACTTTTTTAATAAACACACAGTTTTACGAGCAAACAATATTTTAATTACATCTTAATCTACCTAATAATTCATTTTTAAAAGCAAAACATGATTTATTTTAGTTATTTGATAAATCTAATCTATGTATTATAAAAACAAAAAAGCTATTAATATTTATATCATTTTATCATTTCTACTATGGACTTTGGATGGATGTGTTTAAATGCTGTGGGTTTAATTATATATAAAATCATTTTATATAGTATAATTAACAATAATAGCAACACTTGCGTTCGACAATTATTTTATATATTTTTTTTAAGTTATTGAGAACATATTTCTTCTTAAGATATTGACCTATATACACAATAACTGAAATTAGCCTCCACTGTGTGGTTTGACCTCGATTTTATTAAATCGTTCGCAGCGGTATGATGATTCCTAATAAATTATGGAATTAATTGGGTCTGAGAAAATTATCGTGATAATATATTAGGACGTGGCGGGAGGGAGTGAACAAGTTTTGTATGGAATTTCCCGCATTTGTCTCCATTTAATACTTTGGACACACGAACAACGGGAGAAGAAAAATTGATTTTTGTTTTATCTGACAGCACACTAGTGGATTTGTTTCGAGAATTCATGGAATAGGATTTACTGACTAAATAAAATATATCGCACAAAAAAAATATATATTCCGCTATAAACCAGGGCCGAGTGCACATTTTCAATATGGCCCGTGATCGTTTTAATATTAATAAATAGAATCGAGTTTTATGCGCCGATAAATTTCATTGAAACGATGCAATTATTGGCAATAAACCCCCGTCACGGTCGTTTGCAGATTTCCGTCGTCGCACAAAAAAAATAATTAATTAAGCCCGGAGCCATGAATAAAATATGAAGTCAGCTAGGCGTTGTAAAAACTATCCGGTTAGTATTGATAGACGATAGACCCGGGTCCAAAGTGTTTCCGAAGAGTGTTTGCACAGTGGGGCGGAGATGAAGTGTCCCAGAGAGAGGGAAGAGACAAACTCCTTTTGCCGACGGCCTGCTCAATAGAATTTAAATATTAGCTCTCAGAGATTGAGCGGGTAGAATTAAATACAAATATTTATTGCGTGCGACGATTTGTTTAGGAGCGTAACAAGTAGAAGATGCTGAATAATAAATGGGGACACGTACGTCCCCGCACTCTGCCTCTGGACAGTCTCTCTATTCTAAAAGAATCACTGTGGAAACGCGTAGGGATGCTGGCAATTCAACACATTTTATATATGTTTGTATCTGATTACCGACATAAAAATAGAAATTTTCATCAATATTATATTAATCTTTTATAGATTAATAATATTTATGATTTTCTCTCATCTGACTGGCCAGTGGTGCGCCGATAGTGACTGACGCCTGTGTGCAGAACTTTTATTGAGCCCCCTCCTATACCCCCGTTCTACAATAAAAAACATTTTATAAAAAAGAATTAGGATTTTTTTTTCGATTAGTTAATATTTTTCAATTTTCCCCTCTTGGCGCCTCTCGGTGCATTTAATCTTTCAGCGCCTGTGTGCGCCGCACAATTTGGCCATATGTACAGCGCGCAGTTTATTTATTCCTTTCTCATAAAATTTGATGGGTTTGGACTGAAAGAAAATTTCGAGCCTGATTGACTTGCTCTTCAAATCGAAAGTTTTTTCATTCAAAAAGATTTCTAAGGTGGTTGTTTATCAAGGGAAGTAATAGGTGAATGTGGTAAAATAAACCATCCATGCTCAAGATTTTTTTAACCATTGTTATATGTGGTCTTATATGGTCGAGTAAAAGAATGACTTGCGATTGATAAGGAGAAGTTTTCCTTGAAGTCTTTGGGGCTTCTCAATATGAACGAAAAGTTTGACTTCAACATCTTCTGATGAATTGTATCTAGACGATCCCACCCTACAGGCAATTCGTCTTCGTCTTGTGTCCGGCTTTCGATGCTTTAAATGTCATGGTGGATTTTTCTCAGCTTTATGGCCGCGTCAGTTGCGTTAACCCCGTCAGCCAGAACTCAGTACGATTTGCTTAACGCATATCTGAGCAAGTGCTCAACGGTCTGCATCTCGTGGTTTCATTTGAGACGCCCGTTCGGAGGCTGTTGTAGGTATCCCACTCCTCATAGGACAGAGATTCGACTGGTGGAAGCGACTTTGCTCTCTGCAGGCCGAACTGTATGCACTCGAGTTGTTCCCTCCGTCTTCTGACCCATTCCGTAGCCGCTGTCATTGAATTCGTTTGTTATTCGTGAGTCTCCTACGAGGTGGTTTATGTCCGAACATAAGGTGTCTTGTATCCTGTTTTTGGCAGATTCGCTGAACGTCGGTTGTCATCGTTGTTCTTATATCACTGCTAAGACGTTTACTTCTGATACCTTTATCTTTGTTAAGAATCCTGTAATTAGATGATATATTTCATTTAGGGAAACGTCTTTGTATTGATAGTATGGTGTAACCTAACCTATGCTGGACAGGTAGACTCGCCAACTGAGTAGCATAGGACCATGGCCGATACCCTAACTGCTTGAGGATTAGCGCCCCAAGTTCTTCCTACTAATTTGTTTAAAATATTATTTCCGGCGCTTGTTATATATTATATATTTTATACATTGTTATATAATTTTTAATGTCGATTTTAAGAAATGTAATTCATTTTAATAAATTATTATTTGCGTCTGTGTGCGCCGCACAATCTTACCATATGAATAGCGCGCCTCTACTCCTAGCCACTCCATGGCCAGTTCCTTTCTGGCAACTTTGTTATTTAGATAGAATGTTTAATTTTCGGCCTTTTACTGGTCTGAAGACGTTTGCTTTACAATACTAGTGGGTGTTTTCAGTGCCCTAGTTAGTTCTTCCTTTATAACCGTCCAAGACGTACTTTGTTATGCTATGGTTAAATCGTCAGCATAGAGGTAGCGGCTGGTCCAGTCGTCTATCGGTTAGTCGTTCGTATACATGTTTAAGAACATCAAAGATAGAACATTTCCCTAAAGTATACCATTTTTTGTCCTCCATTGATTTTTTGACACTTGTAGTATTACCAAATATATTCGGTTTCTAAGCATTGCTGCTATAATGCTAGTGAGATGCCAGTTTTTTGTATTATTGTAGAATTTGACTTGTAAAACGTTATGGTTAGCCATATAGTAGGGTACTGATAGATCAACTAATACGGCCCTAGTTGTTTTCTTTTTTTTATAATAACCGTAAATATAAATATACACTCTTTCAATTATTTTTAGTACCAAATCTGGTTAATCTTTATTAAGCAGTCTTTTTGAGACAAAATTATCATTGGTAACCCATTTTTCATTCCATATTTAAAAAAGGGTTTATGTTTTCCTATGAGAGCAGTCTTGCATTGCTTGGATGATTTTCAGAAACTCATTGAACCAAAACGGGATCAATAAACACTTCAGCAAAGTTCTTAAGACATATTTTTATTTAAGTCGAACAGAGGCGGATCAAGTCTAGTGGGGGATAATAAATTCGGGGCCCTCAAACTCAAGTTAAAATATTGTTTTTAAGAAAACCTTTATATTATTAAGTTATTAAAAAATAATTAAAAATTCAAATAAATAAATTGAGTAAAAAAACGTAATAGAATCTTTACATGAATTTCTGATTGCTTTTTTTTTCTTACAAATTCTTGTCAATTTGGTTTAAAATTTTCTGCTCTATATACACGCTTTCAATGAGAAATGATCGTCTTCGTTTTGTTTTAGAAATTATAAAAAAATGATCAAATTCATCTTTAAAAGTACAAATGTCATTTTTTTAAAAATTAGTCAGTTTATCGCGTTCATTTTTTCTACTATTGTTAAAATCGAATTCCAAAATAGTTTCAATATCGAGGTAATCGTAAAAATAATTAAACAATATCTTCGCCGACTTGCGAATTTCGGACTCGACCCAAAAGCTCTATAGAAAAAAATATAATTATTAGTTATATGCAAAAAAAAACATATTTTTTTGAAACCTTACGAAAAGACATTTTCAAACCATGGAGCCCCTTTCGGAGGCCCCTTGAAACCACAGCGCCCCCCGCAGCCGCGAAGTCAACTTACCGTTTAATCTGTTACTTACGTCAAATCGATTTAGTTTTAGTAGTTCAACTAGTTTTAACCTAAATTTGATAAATTGTAACTTTAGTTTATATAGCTTAAGCTTTGACTAGTTCATTAGACTAAATAAATATCTATCTTTCAAACGAATTAAATATTATTATATAATATACACAAAACACAATTAATTTTATATTAATATTCATCTGAGTATGGACCATCCATAGTCTTATTTTAAATAGAGTAAAAATATGACATCGATCCGAAAACTTAACGAAACCAACACATTCGTATGGCACAAATAGCCCGGAGGTTTGCTAGTAGCGGCCAGTATGAATATTTGAGTGATTTCAATTATCCGACGACATAGATACGGCGTCGCGGCGCGTACCAGTCTTTTCCATTTGTAGGATAAATATACGTCGAGCACGGTTTTTATTGCAACAGTCTCGGATTTCATAATGGACGCCGTAAAGACGAGCTCGGCTACTACATAGTGGAGCCAGAGGCGATACGATGCCACCACCCTGTGTCGAGAAAAAGAATATTTTAAAGGTAAACAAGCACATCTCTCGACCTTCCATAATGCTCATCGGAATCTTCTCGGATTTGGAAAATCAAACGACGTGCAAAAATATAGTAACACGAGACGAAAAACAAAACGCAGATAATTTCTAAATGAAATTAAATTGATACAAATATAGTTAGATTTAAATATTACCTAACATTTATAATTGGTTGTAAATATGTAATAATTACGTATTCAATATATTCCCGATTCTTTGGTGAAATTTTTCGTTCCAAATATCGGTGTGAAATGTAATATACAATTTGTCACGTTTGAAGTGAGAACAGCTGAAGAGGAATGGCATGCAGGATGAATTCAAATTATGGAAACCGAAGAACACGTTCTGAAACGAACAATGGAATAAACATAGTTACTGTCAACGTGAAAAATGATATTGGACAAGAAATCGATGGAATCCACAATTTATCATATTCAGTTTTTTTTAAATAAATATTATTTATGCGACAATCAAAGGAATGTAATATAAAAATAACACGAACTTGAAAAAATATACGTGTAATAAAAATATATCTTTATAAAATAAAGCAATTTGTAAAATTAAAAATATAAAAGTGTAGATCCTTTTTCTTGAACAAACTCCTGACGATAATTATTATTATTTTTATTATTTTTTAGACAGATCAATATACGATTTTCTTTTTATTCAGCTTTTGGGATTTTTTTGTTATACGGGAATACCAAAAATATTTTAATCATTTCGACGTGATAAACGATGTCGAAGAAGACTTTCAAATGAATTAATTGATCTTCAAACGAATAACAGATTGTACAAAAATAATTTCATTTTAAGATACATTATAGGAATCCAATTATCCGAAAGTAAATGCTAGAAAAATCTTAAACTTTCCTAAACTAAAATATATGAAATAGAAAAGTCGTCTGCGTTTAACTGAATCGCACCAAGAAAATTATTTGCAAATTGATACCCTAAATTTTAAACATAATTTAAAAGAACTTAATATGCATATACAGGCTTTCACTTAAAATACACCCTTTTGCATTTCAAATTAACCCATTTTTAATAGGCATTCAAAGGAAAAATGTTTGAATGTAACTTAGAATGCAAAATGGTTAATTTGATTTGAAAAACCTGTATTATAATAAAATTATTAAAAAATGTATACACATTTTTACTTCCCAATTTCAAATAATTTCGCGTTATAAATTCCAATATAAACGATATATATTTAACGCACACTGTACTGTAAGAATATTTTTCATCTGGGCTTCCATATTCTTCAAAATTTCAATTTGACCCGTTTCTCAAAAAGTTTGGTGACCCCCTGATTTAAACGGATAGAAATAATATCAAAAACCTATTAAAATTTAAAAAGAAAAACACTAATATATCAATACTTCTATTTAATTCATCATAGTATAAATTTGGCAAAAAGTTTCCGACTATAAATATTCGATAATCCAAGCTCTACCTCAATAAACTTCCCTGAACAAACTTCTTGTGAGAGATTTAAATTTTCCTAATTTATTCATTTTAGTGTTTTCCCGTTTCGCAAAATTTTATTCGTAAAATCAACGTCCTTTCCATGTCACTTTGTTTTTTTACTGTTATGTATAATTAAATAAAATTTTAGATTATCATATAAACTAGGTTCATGGCTTGTAAGTAACAATTATCTGTTATGAGTTGGTTAACCACAACTGAGCGAATAGTTTAATCTTCTGGCAAAATATAAGAATACTAGGATTTTTATGACATTGTCCAGGTGATGAATGAGAGTTAATAACCCATTATCCCTTGAATTTAACAATTCGAGTGGTATTTACTGAATTCACTGCATTCATGCATCGTCAAATAAATAAAAAAAACATTAATCAATTATATGGTAATAAAACTAATTTGACGTCGAAGCCTATAATTAGTTTTTAATAAATTATTTGCAAATTGATTGAATAATACTATTGAAAAAAATATACTGCAAAGAAATGTACAAGATTTTTCAAGAACCGTGTATTTTTCTGATGTCGATTCCGTACTACGTCGTAGTATCGATTCCAATTAAAATATGTTATTGCCGCCGTCGACTATTGTAATAGGTTCTAGTAACGTAATTCAGGCGATAGAACGCACCACCAGCGCCAGATTAAATAACAAAAAAATCAATTTCCAATAAATAAGGCCGTTACGACTTGTTGTTGAAAAACAAATCTTATTTATTGGGGAAACTATCGGAGTCTACCCCTTTTCCCTAATGGCGCAGGGCCGGGAACCGTGCGCAGCTTTCATTTTTCGCGCTTGAAAAAAAAATCAACGGCCCAGGTTCCATTTGCATTCCCGATAATATGTTGTAATCTCTTAGGGGGGCCGCTGGCTGCAATAATGGATATTGTCACCGTCACCATCACCGTCAACGCGTCGGCGTCGGCGTCGGCGTAGGTCGACGAGGGGGAAGTGTCAAATGATGCATGGCCGTATTCTGCCGTTCCCGCGCGGATTTCGACGGGAATTAATACATTTTTTTGACTGATTGGACGTGTGCCTGTCTGCGCCCCGTTGGTACACATTATTCCGAGCCAAATCAAAATAAATTGTCCTTTCGGGGTTTAAACCCGCTTGAACGGGAGTAATGTATACGAAAATATATTGTAAATCCCATAAAATGGTTTCATTACACGTTGTATTCATTAAAAAATGTAAAGTGTAATATTTTATTAAAATGAATATATCTACAACAACCCACGATACATTAATTATATATAATATGCAGATAACCTGAATATATAGTTTCCTGGACGTAATTTTAAAAGTGCATGAACCCAGGGAATGAAAATCCAACAACAAACCGTCGAGCTTTCGTTAAAATAAAGTCGTGAGAGCTATAAATTCGCTCCAGGCAATTAGCAGCAAGAAAACGGTATTATAAAAAATCTGCCACACAATAGTGGTTTGGTTTCGAATTTCTATTTATTTAATAGTATTAATACTAATGAAGGCAATTGTAGAATTAAATATTCGGATTTTTTTAATCTAGCCGCGCTTATTGGGATCTCAATATAAATCCTACATGTTACAAACTTTTTGATTTTAAATAAAAAATATTATAAATAAGCATTAGTACTTTAGTACTTTACTGTCTGCAATGGCGAAAAAATAGAATAAAAACAACAATATTCGCTTTTGTTGCCGGTACTATGTACCAACTGCGAGTGAAAGGTACGAGTGACACGTGCTGTGGAAACTCAGTCTGCGGTGAGACGTCGCTGAGTGCGCATGTCATTTCCGCGTCATATTGATTAGTTAAAAAATCTAAAAAAACGAACTATTTTTATTCTTAGAATAATCAATTTTTAAAAAGATATTTATAAATTCTTCATTAATTGATGCAGAATTCAATAAAAACCTGAAATGCTTGGGCTCTCTGAGAGACCCCCTTCGGACAGAGAAAAGAAACGAGGTATTATTGCTATAAATGCGATGTTGGGCTTTGCATACCATGCTTCGAAATTTACCATGCTCAACTTTTTAAATGGAATAAAATTTATATCGATTTTTTGAGAAAAACCCCAAGTCCAAGATTTTTTTTATCAAACCTGTTATATTTATTAAAAATTATACTTGCAATATAAATTACAGATATTTAAGTCGTGAAAAATATGAAATTATCAATAAACTAGTGGCCAGCTCTGTCTGTTGCAGCTGCGCATGACATCTTTATTTTGCAGACGGCCCTGCCTGCAAATACTTCTGACAAACTCTAAGAAAATAAAAGCAATTATATTTAGTTGGCGAAATATAAATGGATACAAAACATCTTCAGCGAAAACTTTTTAAATTCCAAACATTACTAAGTTATTAATTTATTTTTCGAACACCCTACTAATAATATTCAAATTTATATCATTTTATTTATATCACAATAGAACAAATACAAATAGTAAGAGTAATTAGAGCAGTAAATAATAATATAATCGTACCTATAAGAGGTACAAGACACACGTTTATATAATTCCATAAAAAGGCCCAAAGCTCATTAAAAATTATTAATAGTTCCTAGAAAATATCCAAGTTAATTACGTTCTTTGTTTTTCTAATAATCAATAGTAAAAAATATACGTTTACGTATTAATTTAAAATACTTGAATAATATAAATCATTCATCATCACTAGCACTTTACAAACCGACTCCTATTACCACTTAATCTCACTCGAGTATTTAAGGATTTTCTCTTTAAATACTAATAAGCTATTTCCTGCGTTTAGCGTGAAAATGTTTAAGTATTTTAAGACGAGGAGCCAAGCACTTTTGTAATGCCCTCTAACTTCAAACTTATTTCCATTAAAGGATCCGTTTTTATAAAAAAAATGTTTCAATTTATCAGCTTTAGTCATTTATTGCATTTAATATGAAACTATCAGGTTGTTCGAAAAGTAATTTCGTTTTTTTTTTAATTTTCAAACCAGTTTTAGCACTGGCTTTCTGTCAATACATCTTCTCCATACACATCGAATAATTTTTTTCTCGCTTGAACAGCATTTTTACTATTTCGATAGTAAAAAAATAAAATATGCTGAAAATGCTGCTTTTCACTTTCCATATTTGTAAGGGTACTAACCAAAAACTATTGCGTAGAATCAACTGAACTTTTTCACAAGCAAGCCTTGCTATATCAGCTGTCAAAATATATAATGATTATGAGGCTTAGTGTGAAGTTGGCTGTGAAAAAATACAATTAAGTCCTTAGTTGAACTCTGTTCCGAACAACCCAATAGTTTAGACAATAGTAAAAAGCCACGGTCCTTCAATATTTCTTTGATATCTTGATTGTCCTGGTCATCAAATTCTTCTCCACTAATACCACAATTAATGATATTAGTCTTTGCATTGATCTTCTTTGGCGGTACAATATTTTCTACAATGACTACTTCTATCTGCACCATTTTTTAAAGTGGATTGATTTGTTTCTTTGACAATTTCTTTGAATATCTTGTGGTTTGTGGAAAGTAATATTTTAATCTAGATATATATAATCGAGTATTTATATGAATATTCGACGAAAATAAAAAAAAAATAATCAGACATGTGATTTAGTTTTATATCGATTGCTCTTTTCTGAAACTAAAGATTAAAAACTCATATTTTAAAATACATATATAATATAATGTATGTATACTCGAAATATGGTTAACATTTCCCACGCTTTCATCTCAAGGTAGAGCTACTATCTGCTTTACATCACAAAAAATGCTTTTAGCGAAATTTCAAAAATCTTCATTAAGCATTTACATTCTGTATTATATAATTAATATAAATATACATGTGTAGGATTAACATAAAAAATTATTATAGATATTCAAACAGACACATAAATATTCCGATTATCCTGGTAAATATTATGTATTATAGTATTTTTAATGCTATATCTAAATACATTATTTAATTTGTGTATGAACATCGTTATTTTCTTTGATATATCTATGAAAATCTGGATCAAATGATTCATTCTCTAATCAACTTTTAATGTTCTCATCATTGGAATTTATTAAATCAACGAAGATCGACTAGCTGCGTGTATTTTTTTATTTTAAATTAATTATTAACTTTAGATGTTATTTTTCAAGCATTTAAGAGTAATAATAATAAAAGGATTAAATGTTTCTGTAGCATTTCATTGATTTTTTAAAAAAAAATGTATTATTTCTAAAACCCTTGGTATCCTTCAATCTATTTCTACTGCTTTTTGACAGTAATAATCAACAGGAAAAATCTTATTTAGTATAATATTCATGCACGAATAATTAGCAAACAGGATAATCCACGCACGGATAATCGGGAGTACTGTATATATACATATGTTTACAGTTTGTATTCATTAAATGCTCCGGGTCCTTATGAAAGTTTTTTGAAACATTGCGGATTTCATAAAGGCCTTAATTTACATATGTAATTAATAACAATTATTAAAAGCCGTTAAACTTTTATATATATATAAAGCTTTTATATATACATACAGATTAAAATACTAAATTTTATAAATTAATATGAATTAGCGTTAATTACCCTCCACTTATTCCGTGACATAGATTATTAATTTTCAATTAACGACGTTGCAGTGCTGGGATATTACCCCATAATAAATCCTTTTGCAAACACACGTGACCCAAATACTGACAATACCCATTCTCTCGCGTTGCAGCTTTATAATGAAACATCGCAAATCATGAAATATCACCATTTATCAAAATCGACTGTAATCGATCGATCGCGTGTTCCTATTCGACATGTGAAACAGAGACAGATGCCTCGTCCCGTTATCGTTAATAGAAACCATAATTAGCAAAAATCGATAGCTCTAATTAGATATTAATGCTAAAGAGAAATGAAAAACTCATTTTTTTCACTGTATAAGCATGCGGTGCTGGAAACTCGTCGGAAAATAATCCGAATTTTCTTTTTAAGCCGATTACACCGTAGCCGTTTCCAGTGGCCTGGAAAACGGCAATCTCCCGGTCGGCTCCTAATTGATTGAAATGTCGCGGGACACTTGGCTTACTCTGCTCATGTAATCGATCACCATTGGAAAATGGTGAAAAAATATGGCCCAGGGTGATGACACACTGTCCCATTTTAATCAGGGTGCTTGGTGTACCTGTCCACGGTTGATCCGAGCAGTTAATCAACGTTAATTGGGGACATGCTTGCAATCAACATGTGTATACAAACATATGTATATGTTATTGGACTGATTTTGAACAGAGATACCCGGAGATGCTATTGTAATTAAGAGTTATATTAATAATTTGCCATTAGCCATTGATAATGGATATCATATATACTATTGATTTTTATTAATGTAAACTATGAATATTTTATCAACTTTCAAATGTGGTTTGACAAGTGGTAAATTCAAATAAACCGTTCAAAGACACAGGCAATATTTTTCTCTTAAAAAATATTAAATCCGCCTAATATTATTCCCCATGTAAAATTAGAATTTAAAAAAATCAACATAAAAAAGCGCTCCTTCTTGCTCTTATATGCAAAAACAGTGTCTGTTCTTTATAATTAAAAAAAGGTATTTATACTGCCAACATCCGTCCTCAAATTCTACATGCTTCCCAGATCTGGGGCTCGACGCATCCTACTCATATAAACAAAATCAAAGGAAAACTACCCAAAATTACAAATGCACCTTGGTTTATTCGCAATACTGATATATATAAAAATCTAAAAATCCTCTTTTTTAAAGATCTTTTTAAAAAATATGCTAATCGTTTCTACGATAATCTCCCTAAATTTACAAATATAAACCCTTCTATTTCCTCTCTCGCTAATTGTGACACTAAATATTCTTAAACCGCTTTAATTTCAACTAAAAAAGAGAAGTAGATATCAAAAATGATTCAACTCAGACGCCTTGTTTTTCATGTTAAAACAATCATCTTAATCATAGCCTCAAACAGTAAAAAAATTAGCAACCTTTTGCTTGCTTCTCTTCTTTTATCCTCTATTTAATTAATTTAATAGCTAATAACGACTTCTTTGCTTCAAAACACCGTTTTTACAACACTTGATGACTTGGTACTTTAATCTAACTGAGCACAAAATCAATGGTTATTAAAGAGTCAGATATCTATATCAACCACTCGCTTTTTCTGTATGGTAAGACTGCAAGAGCATAATTAATTTTGAAGCTCTTAAATTTGGCAAAACGATAAATGCCAAACTTTATTGGGAATAACTGGACTGTTTCGCGGCAGAAATGAAGAAAAATGCAAACCTCCTTCGTGCATCGAAGATAAGTTTTTTGCAGCACGAAAATGCTCGCTAGCATACGGCAAAAAATACACGAGAAAAATTAACCGACCTTGGATGGGGGTCAATTCGTCACCCTCCAAATTCTCCAGATTTCACTTCGTCTGACTATCATTTTTTTTAGATGGATGCAACATTATTCAAATGATTTTTTTAATACATATGAGGACGTTAAAATAGACTAAAGGAGTGTTTTTCCTACAAACCTTAATATTTTTATGAGAGACATTAACATATTGCCAGATAAGTGGAAAAAGATTGTATCTGCTAATAGGGATAATATTTTAAATTAATTTGTAAAATATAGTACACCTGTCCCTCAATTAACGCGGTTTTTTTTAACGCGGTTTTACTCTAACGCGGTTTTTGTAAAACCGCGTTAGATTAAAACCGCGTTAGATTCAAACTTTTTTTTTTCTTCGCGCACTATGACGAAAAGTACCATTGTTCGTGCGGAGCACTCTTTCATCGTCTTTCAGTTAATAGTTTATTTCAATTAAAGATAAAATACGTATGTATAACAATCGTTTTTTATTTAGCTTTACTTAGATTTTCATATTTTTATACATTAAAATTTTTAGCCTTAAAATTTAAATCAAGCACCAAAAATTCAGCTCAAGAGAAAGGCTATTTGATTAGATACTAAGATCGAAATTTTAGCTTGCCTTCATACGATAAAAAAGAACGAATTTATTATTAGGAAGAGTGTAACCTCTGGATCATTGTCAAGTTCTAAAGTTTCTTCTCACACCAGAGATCCTATAATTGAATCTATGGAAAAAGCTCTAATTATCTGGATAGAAGATCTTACCCAAAAAAAAAAGAATACCCATCGATACAATACAATAAGGCAAAATCTCTAAAAATTTATAAATCCAATTCTACAGAACAACTTCAACATCGTACATTTGATCTTAAAATAAACCCCACTTTGCGCCAAAGGAGTAGTAAAGGATGGTTTGAGGGCTTAAAAAAGACAGTCTCTTCATAATCTAAAATTAAAAGGTGAACATGCATCTGGCGGTAAGAAAGGAGCAAATGCAATTTTTACCAAAAAATTAAAATCATTAAGAAAATTTATACAAACCGACCAGGTATTTAATGGCTGATGAGACTGACTACTATGAGAAGAAAATGCCTAGCAGGACATTTTAGCTAAATCTGAAAACTGCTAGTGGCTCTGGCAACAGCAAAGGATCTGGTGACGTTATTATTATGCAGGCACGCATCCGGTGATCGAATTATGTAACCATTGCTGATTCACCGAGCTCTTAAGCCAAGAGCATTGAAGGGAATAAATATGAACAATATTTCTGTACATTGGAGAGCTAATAAGAAAGCCTGAATCTTTAAAGAATGGTTTTTTAACTCCTTTGTTCCAGAAGCAGAAAGTTACATGAAGGAAAATAATCTTCCATTTAGCGCTTTTACTTTGGATAATGAATCTATTATCCACATGACATACAACATCCCAACGTTATGTTGTATTTATACCACCTAATACCACTTCCGCTGATAATCCAACCATACCTCATGGATAATCTCAACATTCAAAGGATATTATTTACTTTATTTATTTCTACAAATATAACAGAAGTTATCCAATCATTGTAAAATGGAAAATATGGTGATAAATATCGACCCTAATGTTGAACGAGCTTTAAAAATTCAACGAGAAATAAAAAATATTTATTTTCCATACGAAAAAATTCTTAAAGAAATGACTAAAAATAAAAGACAGATGTTAGTTACCGATTTTCTAACACCAGTTATCCGGGAGCGTTCTTCTTTATGCGAATTAGAAATGTTAAATATTTCTAGTGATAATGATAGTGACTTTGAGCCAATAATAAAGAAGAAGAAAAAATAGTTGCATTAGAAGACAGCAGCTAATTTCCGTGTGAACTTATTACGAAACGTTTATAATTCCTTCTACTTGTTTGTTAATAAAAATGATGTTGTAGGTATATGTGAACATTTTCAATTTAACATATATATTTTTGTTGTAGATTATAGATTATTTTACGTCGTTTTTTTGGAACGTATCCCCACATTTTATATGAGCTCTACATTTTTTTTTACGCGGTTTTATATCCTGAACGTATCCCATTTTTTTTTTTTGTATGAACTTTGGCGTCTTTTAACGCGGTTTTCGTTAACTCGGTTTTTCGTGGAACGTATCTACCGCGTTAATCGAGGGACAGGTGGTAATTGCATAAGCATTCAAATCTTTTATTAAAAAAACTAATTAATTTGTCTATTAAAGTGCATTTCAATATTTGTATATATAATACATATATGTGTAGATGTATAACTAATGCAATTTTCAGACGGATTGTTCCTTGAGATGACAAACTATTCAAACACTAATCTTATTATGAAAATAATTGCTTCCCTCGAGTCAAATACGACGCAAACTCCCGACTGTCATAAAAAAATATTATTAAATTGAGATTAAATACACACATTTTCAGCAATATGAAAAAGTAAGCAAATTATCATGAATTTAAAATTGATATAATAATATTTTTATGCCATTAGAATACTCATTTTATATATTTTTTAATGACAATTGTCTAAATTCATTTTCACTCACGTTTTAATGAAAAACCAACAATTTACGACAAAGAAAATTTTAAAATGTCTGTAGAAAAAGATCATAGACAACAATAGAATTTATTTTCAGAGAATATTTTACGTTTTTTTATAAAATAGAATCATTATTTACACAAAGATGTAAGTGATTAAAAATGTATGTCAATAAGAATTCTTATAAACACAATTTTCTCAATAATGGTTCGGAAATTGAGAAAATCCGCGAAAAACAGTTATTCTATGACACATTTTTAAAATTAAAATATAAACTTACAGAAAGAGAGATTTGTAGTTCAACTCTACATGTTTTATTAATCAGATATCTAAAAATATAAAACATTGATTATATGAGAGTGAGAGAGATCCGTTATTATATACATGACAAATAATTTATGAATAATATATGACAGTCGAAAAATTATTTAAAAAATCCAACTAAAACCATTTGTGACACAATTGAAAAATATTTAACCGCCCAGCGATGCTAAACGTAATTAAAAAAAATAAGTTAACAATTAATCCTCAAGATGAAAAACTAATAAAAGTGAATTATGACGTTTTGCGTACAGAAATCCAATACATACAACACGATAATTAGCTGACACGCTTGGATTCTCAATGTCTCAAGTGGCAAGAATATTAAAAAACACCGTAAGATTGTGAAGCAGTGAAACACACCAAGTATTCAAATGTGAAGATTTAATCGAAAAATAAAATAAAAGAGCCGCAGAATACTTTAGATTATCATTTATTTGGATCTATACTTCTTTATTTAGATAAAAAAAAAATTGCACTTTAGAAGAGGCAAAATAAAATATATTGTGCAGATAACGATCTAATAAACACTCGATTTTCATACAAAATTTAATATTATAATATTATGATATGCGAAATAAAATTTCTATCTATTAAACATGTCCAAAATTATCAAACGTTAGCTTACAAAAGATACATCTGGTATTTATTTAGTCACAGAACTACTAAAGATTAAATGTTAACAGTTTGTAACATGTCGTGAAAGATGTCAGATACAGAACCACAGCTTGATGCCCAACCGAAACAAAGTTTTGATCTTTGTTACAAGAAACAAGAATATGATTGTGTTTTGACTTTCACATTTTCATGAACGTAAATATTTTTGAACCCAGCCAAAACTATCGGGCGAAATTATTAAATCGATTCAAAGGATACTATCGTTCGTCATGTCCTGGAAGCGTCAAGGCAGAATTGACCGTTGGCACGTTGAATAAATACGCTTGCGTACGATACTCGTGTGGAATTGCGATTTTGCGAAATGTAAAATTAATAATGATTTCCAGAGAGGAAGCTGGAAGCTTTAAAGTTGTGATGTGTTCAGAATTGAGAGTACCAACATATTAATTTATTCAAAGTTGTTTCAGCGCAGTGTCGAGTCGGCGTGTTGATACAGAGCAAGCGGAAATAATTTCAGAGCGGAAAGATGGTGACTTATTATTGTAGGAGCGGAGAGAGCTTTCAGGTGAAGGCTCATAACGCTCAGCCGAACTACACAGCTACTCCTATAATTTATGGCAATAGAAAAAAACTTGTTTGTGCAAGCATCGCGAAAAGAATAATTTTATGAAGAAATATGGCGTTTTATAAAGTATTAAAATTGAAACGTGGCCAGAAATAATATTCTTGGAATACTTTATAAATTAATAAAACGCTATATTACGAAATCGAGTAGAATTTATCTCGAGTTTAATCCAAGCTCAATGAATGAGAAATTTTTTACTCAATAATATTTGATTAATTCTATTGTAATTAGGGCTTTCTTCCAGACAATACTTAAATATTGTATATAAAACTAAAATATAATTGAAAAATTATTTTGGTTTAAGAATCAATGTTTTCGAAATATTTATATTATGAATACATTTGCATTATTGAGGTAAAATATTAATAATAAATTAACATACTGTTATTAACATAATGCTATTATATTATAAATAAAAATCTTTTTCAATTCAAATATATATTTTTTATTATAGCAAATATATATTTATATAGCAAATATTATTGCAAATATATATTTATATATTAAAACGATGAATTTTACGTATCACCAGTCAATTAATTTTTATACATAGAGCTTTACAGGCTTTGTTAACATAAAAATATCGTAATTGCGTACGTTTAAATGCTATTTTGTGATTAAGCTGAAACATTTAAGCAAGCTCACAATCATAATGGACACAATGAATAAAAAACAAACATCTTTCAGAAATAATTCAAGCAATTATTCAAACGTGATTAATTTACGACATTTTGTATAAATAAAAATATTAAAAAGTAGTAAACAATTCATTTAAATAAACATTTGTGGCAAAAACCCGCTTCAGGTTAGAAAGTCGTTTCGATTATCCTTGCAGCCTCTCCTCGTCATTATTAATTAGCCTTTAAATAACGGTCTAATAAAAGCAAATGCGGAATTTATATTTTTCTCACAAAATCAAAGTATTAGGTTAGTGCATAATTATCAGACATTTTTTTAATAAAAATATTATTTTATTTTCGGGTTATAAAAACACGTGTCGATAATCATACTCATATTCGTCATATTATGCTTTACCACTTCTGTTTTTCTACCGAAAAAGGATGAAAAGCAGCGTAGTCATTTCGCGATCTCGACGAACGAACCTTTTGACGAAGGAGCAACCAGCAAAAGTCGATACAGGGAATGCTTTTTCAGTTTCAAATCTGGCGACACTAGCTTGAAAGTTAAGTCAGGAAGAGGCCGATCATCGGATGTTGACGACCCATCGGATCTTGACAAACGAAAGCTTGACAACTCGAATGTTGATCGAAGACTGTAATGTGGACCATTCTACCATCGTTCGTCGGCATAAAAATGAACCCCATGAACTCTCTGACAACAATAAAGTTAACTTCAAAGTAGTTAAGATCAGATACATTAAATTCATTTTATAATATTCGAAACAATAGTTTAGCGAAATTTTAGGCATGGGATTTAGCGTCATCCTTGATTTTGTGTAATATTATTTTCTCAATAATGATAAAAACGTCATAATTTAAAGTTTTTTTTACATATTCTGAAATAGGAAGAGTTCGTAAGAGATGTACGACGGCTATGGTGTGGATCTTATTTCAGGTCTTCTTTTTTAAGACAATTATTATGTAGTATTTTGTTGAATATACATACATATATATTAGAAGGACCCAAATATAATATCGTATTTTTTTAAATGAAACTCATATTTCTAATCATTTATTAAACATAAATTATACAAATTATCATTATTTTCTATGACCTTTTGCCATCTATTAGGTAAATCTAAAATACTTTTTTTATAAAACTCTGCAGATTTAGTATCGAAAAAATTTGAAAGGGCGATTTTATTTCATCTTCATCAAAAGAATTCTCGTAAATAATGCTCCAATGAGCGAAAAAGGTGATAATCGGATGAAGCCAGGTCTGGAGAATACGCTGGATGCAATACATCTGTCAAACCAAATGCATCCATTTTTTTGTCGAGTAAAACTATTTCAGGAGGAATCCAGCTTTCGGGGTCAAACTTGCACTTTTTCCTTGCTCTAACCATTGCTTTCTTTTTCTTAGGTTTGAATAGAGTACCCATTTCTCGTCTCCGATTAAGTTGCATGATT
>JAGXCT010032552.1:0-11345 GCA_022495035.1 Philopotamus ludificatus
CTTAACATAATTGGTGGCAGCGGTGGTAAACCATTTTTTTGGACTACTGTCGCGCCCCCCTTAACATTATTGGTGGCAGCGGTGGTATACCATTTTTTTGGACTACTGTCGCGCGCCCTCTAACATCTTAAGAAGAACATCATGATAAGAAAAGTGTAAAGAAACCGATGTATGAGAAGAAAAAATACGCCATGCCTCCAAATTCGTAATTGGGAAGGGTTGGGAGGTCCAGAATAGTTCCAACTCGCTAACGATAATGACATATATTTAACCTAGCCGTACAGATGGGGTCTATTTGGGACCCCAAGTTATTTTTTTCGAATAACTCTTCTGATATAAATCCTACGTGTCACAAAATTTTTATATTGGTCTAAAAAAGTCTAAAGAATAAATATTAGAAAGAATCAATCATTGTCCTTAATTGTCCACAATTGCGTAAAAAAACAAAACAACAATGTTCACGTCACGATGTTTATACTCGCTCGCATTCGGTACGATGTGGGAAGTACGAGTGAAACATATACAAGCAACACGTGCCGCGAGAATTTGGCGATCAGTATACCGGCGACGTGTCCTTAGTCTGTATCATTTACGCGTCATACTGATTAGTTAAAAAATCCATAATATCGACCAAATTATGAAGCATATCATGAATAACTTTTTTTAAAAAAGTCAAAATATTAATCAAGAATTTATTAATATCTTGACTTCAAATGCTTGGGGTCTATTTTCCATAGTAAATAGACCCCCTTCGGATGACGCGGTTGGTTTCGAACCGCCGTGACGGATCGGTTAAAAAGAAAGACAAAAGCAGTAGATCACCGTCCGATAACAAGGCATACAAAGAAGAAGATAAGTCTTATTATTACATTTTTTTGTTGTTGTGTTGGCACACTTGTCCCTGACATACTTTTTGACATTGGTAGTCACATTAGATGTTTATATTTATTTTTGATTGTCGAAATAAATGAATTGGGCCGTCTTGTTTTCTAGCAACTCTTTTTGTCCGAGTAGTCAATCAACTTAAGGACCTGCATCGAGTGGTAGTTCCTCTACTTATTCGTCGCTGCTTTCAATTGACATCGATATTCGCTGCAGCTCAATTAAATCTTGTACATCTAGGATCTTGACGTGTAGGACCTATTCGATATATAATTTTGAAAAAAAATCAAAGATCTTTTTTATTCAATACATTCTGGCCATAGTGATTTTCAGCATAAGTTGAATGGTCTTAATCAATTTATTCAGTTCCATTATTATTTTGACTAAAAGCGTCTGGCTTAGTTCTTTAAAGAGTGTTAGAGTAAAACATTTTCGACAACTTGATTAATAACATTCATGTCATCGTTCAAATTGAGTCGTTTAGCTAACCGTACAAATTATTTTCTTCATTAAAGCTGGTATTGTTAACAAATCATCATCATTATCGTATGTCAGCCGTTGCTACACCCACTGCCGAGTGATTACTATTTTAAACACTCGAAAGTTGAGGTCCGGAGAACCGCTGATACCACAATAATTTGATATTTTTTAATTATATCGCTGTGACTCAACTTGCTATGCGGTTTCTGATAAAGAGGTTTTTTTCTCATAGCCATTGCTGACAAAGGACGAAGCGTTAATTTAATAAGATTAAATAGGCCGTATTGGGAGCTTATTCATAGATGTAGGAATGCTGCAACTTATCAGGATTTAAAGAACCCGGACGACTAAGAACTATAATTTTGTTGTAGTAGTTGTATCTCAAAATTCATAGCTGCAAATAACAAAGCTATCAGGTTGTTCGGAAAGTGATTTCGTTTTTTTTATGAAAATGAAAGACGATTTTCTTATAGTGAATAAATATTTGATTAAATTATATATTGTCCATTCTGGTCCAATACCTTTTGCCATATTTTTGGAAGTAGCATGATTCCAGGCTCATAATTTTTTTGTTCTTTGCTGGCAATAATCTGATCCTGGTGATTTTTAACCTCATTTTAAGTAAAGGTTATACTATCTAAAAAAAATTGTAGAGACCGGAACAAATAATAATCAAATGGTCCCAGATCTGGAGAATATGGTGGGTGTGGCAGTATATCCCATCCAAGCTGTAAAAGCTTTTGGGTAGTAAACACACTTGTATGAAGTCTCGCATTATCTTGGTGAAACACTACACCTTTTCTATAGATCAATTCTGACTTTTTCTGTTTAACTAAAACATTCAATTTGTTCAGCTGATGACACTACACTTCAGAATTGATCGTCGTGTTGTCCGATAGAAGCTAAAAAACGATTCCTTTGAAATCCCACCAAACAGATAGCATCACATTTTTTTGAAGAATATCGGCTTTCGAAATGCTTTGAGCCGGTACATCTTCTTTACTCCACTAACTCTTAACATTGTCGTAGACAACACTCGCGTAACATTGTCGTAGACAACCCATTTCTCGTTCCCGGTGATGCGCTTCAAAATGGATAATTATCTTGACGTTTGAGAAGCAAATCACAGACATTTCTTTCCGTAAGAACACGAGGAACTCATATGTCAAGCTTTGAGATTAAACCTAGGCGCTTCAAATAAGCACAAGCGGTCGAATTCGATAAATTTAATATCTCAGCCATCTTACGAGTTGTTATTCGCCGGCTTCATTGGCTTTAACTGCCATTCTAGAACGTGGTGCATCTTCAACATCAAAATTTTCGGATCGAAATTATGCAAAACAGTTTTGGTTCTGTCAATTGATCTTCTCCATACACATCAGATAATCTTTTTCTTGCATGAACAGCATTTTTATCTTTTCGATAGTAAAAAAGTAAAATATCAGCGAAAATGCTGCTTTTCACTTTCCATATTTGAAAGGGTACCAACCAAAAACAATTGCGTAGAATCAATCGAACTTTTTTAGAAGTAAGCCTTGCTATATCAGTGGGAAGTTGGCTGTGAAAAAATACAATTAAATCCTCTATTGGAAAAAAACGAAATGACTTTCCGAACAACCCAATACAATAACCAAGCCGATTAGACAAGAGAAGAAGAATTCTTGATCAAAACCTTTGAAATTATCTTATTGTTTGTTTTTATCGTGTTTCAGCAAATGATTTAATGTGCAATAACAATGAGAGAATCAACAATGATCGATTTCCAGCTCAAGCTCGCGCTGCCATCTGCCATAAAGGAAGCCAATCACGCGACATTGGACATTGTAAATAGAAGTGTTGCAGACGGGGCTCCAGACGAACATAATGTGTTTGGATAACAAGAGAAGGCATTCGTCAAGGTTCAGAGATAACGTGGCGACGGTGGCTCCGAATGAGTCAGCTGCTGCACTCGAGGTCACACCTATCGTCTGCGAGACACGGGTCGGAGCAAGGGACTTTGGAAACAAAACAACTGTCAATCAGTCAGTCATTCCACCGGTTACTGGCGATGATTAGGCGGGCGTCGGCAGTTCGCGGGTGCACCGCGATAAGGACTATCACAACATAACCCCTACATTGTCTCCTTATCCGGTGGGTTATCGCGTGCTCCAGTTCATGGCGACAAGAACAATTAGATAGTGCATTGATTCACCCGCGTAACAGGACGTGAATATGCCGACGCTTCGTCACGTTTTGCAGAGATTGCAGGCTGTTATCGAGAATAATTTGGCTAAATTCTGGCTAATTCGCAATTTAGAGATGAGCGACCCGAATAGGCGATCACGTACAACGCGTAAATATCCTAAGTGTGCCGCGTATTTGTTATAATTTTGGATTCTGGCTATAAAGCGAGCGTTTATTAATGGGGGATTATGGCTTCAAGGGCCTGGCGATCGTTAATAAGGGATCGCATGACCACCAAATATGTCCTATGGGATCGGAGAGCTGTTAGGCATATTAAAATCGATAGCATCAGGGCGCCCCTGGGAAAAATATTAAAAGTGTGCCTACAATAAATTTAAAAAAGGCATTTGAAATTAAAACAGTTGTGTTTTTGAGTTTCTAATTTGATAAAATAATGTATGAGTAATATGACCATCCAGTCATTAGGTAGCCTATCCCGTTGTCAAAGCCCAAATTTCCTGTTTTCAGCAAGAGACGAACCCAGGATTCTCTTCTCTTAGGAATAAGTTGTAGGCGAGTAAAATCGCATCTCTTAGATCAAAAATCATTCTTATTTGAAAACATTATCAAATTTACTCTTATTATTTTTATACAAATATATGAAGAAATATGCGTTTTCTTAAATACAGTCAACCCTCCTATAGCGTTTACTGCTATAGAGCGACGTGTACAGTAGTCCCTCTTATGGTACTTCCTTCTAGAAAAAACGCCAAATTTACTAGGTCAAATCACGTAGTTCGTAAAGTTGTAATACATTGGAGCAATACAGATCGATGCCCTTAAGTTGACATCAAAATGTAACACGTGTGCGTGAACAAACAACAATAGAACAAGGTCATTTAAAATATGTAAATGAAAAAAGATTTATATTTATAAAGAAAAACTAACCCCAAATTTGAATAGATGCCTAGACTTCTATAGGACGGGTTTCTATAGCGCAGTTTTCGTCTCAGTGCTATAGGAGGCTTGACTGTACACATTTACATGAAATTATTAGTCTCGTTTTGGGCGATAATAAAATTAGTTTATCTCGTTTTGAAGAAAAAAATAATTTCTATTCTATTTCTAAAGTTAAAAAACCACACGCAAAAAACATCCAAAATATCGACCAAGTTATGAAGCATATCATGAATCCATTTTTAAAACAAATTTCGAGGTATTGTCGAAGAATTTATCAATTCTTGTAAATTTGGGGTCTATTTTCATACAAAATATACCCCATCGGCCAGCGGGTTTGGTTTCGAGCCGTCGTGACGGATCGGTTAATGATGATTAAGATTCGAGCATCCAACACATTGCAATTGTTATACCGCGATATTAGATATAATCAGAAATTAAAAGCAATGTCTGTAAAAAAATACATTGTTTTTAAATTAGGGGCTCGCATTGCCATTATCTCGAATATACAATAAACACAATTTTTTCATCGAATATAGGAAATATGAACGATATTATAAGTATTAATATATACACAGTTCTTTTGTTCGGGCTGTCAATCGACACTAGACTACGCAGTTAATTCCTATTATTTTTCACGTGCCTAGAATGTTAGAGAAGAAGCTAAAATATAAACCACAAATCATTATCATATGAATATTTTTGGTCTAATGATTTGATTCTGAAATAATATGCTTCATTACACGTGTGTAAGAATACGAAATATATAAGGAGCTGGTAGCGTAATTGCTTCTTGCAAAGTTGAACAAAGTTGAGCTCTTATTTAGGCCAAGTTATCGACATCCGCTTGTATTTACAAAGGTGAGCGAAATTAAAAGCCGAGTACAAATGAAATAATCAAGTCGGTGAAATTACGCCTTTGAAGATGAAAGTGAGCGCTTAGTGTCTTGAAAGTCATTTTATGAAAGAGAAATGTCGAGCTTCGACACAAGATATTAATTGAAAGAGATTTTCACAAAGTCTGCGATGATATTGTAAGAAAATGAATGAATTCAATAAAAGCTCTTTGTGTCGTAGAATGATGCTCAATTTCACAACATGGTCAAGTAATATTGTGGATAAGGTTTTGATACATCAATCAAAATCGTTCCCAGTGGCGATGATGCTATTGTTAGACATCTAGCTACCGACGAAGATCTACGACACCGATAGTGAAGCAAAGAATTATCTGCCACTTTAAATTATCTATTAATCAACAAACAATAAAATTATTTCGATCATCACATTTTTGTATTGTTGCGTTGACACTTGTCCTTGACGAGACACTCTTGCAAAAATCTACGTAGGAGAAATATACTAATTAATTAATTACATATTGTCTCCGAACTCTGGAATGCTACGTGCGGTCAGTGTAGTGGCACCGAAGAATGTTAAAGCTTAAAACTACTTCACAAGGAACGGGAGCTTCTGGCCACTTCTGCAGACCATCATGGAGGAAAAAGTGGATGGTAGGTCCAGAATTATTCCAACCCACTAAATAAAGAGACATAACATGTATGCCTGTGTACATCTATATAGGTGTGTGTGTGTGTGGTCGCTCGCTACTTGTCACTCGTGACTCGTTATTATAAGCAGATAACGCCTTAGAGAAAAAAACAAACGAATACCGAGACAAACCCCCTCCTATTTGCCTGGACACAGTCGAGAGGGTAAAATCCGATACCAACATGGTAGAAAATGTACGTCCAATGCCAGCAGTGGCCAAGAGAGGGAAACTCTCTACAAAAAACCGCATACCAAGACGGCTCGGGTCCCCGCGGTATGGACACGAAAGGGGAGCCCTCACATCACGTGTGAGATTCAGGTTCCTTTGGCCTCAAACTACCATGCGAGAGTTTGGTAAGGTCCATGTCCTCAGCGAGTGAGAGCCTTGTGCCTGGCAAATGATGATGATGATGTCCAGGAAAATCTGCAAATATCGACGAGACTACCCGTATACCTGATTTAACAAAATTCCATCGTAGATGTTGAGGAACTAGCAAAGAAGGGTTTGGTCATTTAAGCATTCATCGAAACCTGCGTGCCCTCAGACAAATTAGCAAATTGGGTTAAAGGGTTTCTCGCAAAATTCCAAGTCTAATCGCGTGCAGAGTGTGTAACTGTTCATAAATGTCAAGTGGGTAGTAAAAGGAGAATCGCCGGCACCCTTGGCTAAAAAAAGGTCTTTAATCACAGCGTTGATATCTGTTTGGTTGGAGATAAATGATTTATTGCAAAGGACGAATCCATGAACCCCCGAGAGTCGAATAGTACAGCTTCGAAGCGTCTAGAAGTTCACATAACTTGGCTCACTTATTACAAATACCAATAAAACCAATTTTAAAATACAAAAGAAGGTGCTACTTTGGATTTTAAAAGCATCTACGAACCAATCAAAGAAGACCCAAGTCAAGCTCAACATGACCCTCAACAGATCCGTCTTAACATACGCATCTGAATGTTGGGCTTTAACAAAACAAGATGAGTGACAGCTGGATATCTTGGAGAGAAGAATTTTGAGACGAATATTTGGAGCCGTATCAGAGAATGGCGTATCAGAACCAACGAGGAGCTGTACCGATTATACAAGGATATACCGGTCACGGCTGTCGTCAGAGAGGCCAGACTCCAGTAGGCCGGTCATGTGGCAAGGATGCGAGATAATCAGCCGACAAAAAGGCTTCTTGTTCCCGGAGGAAAGGAAGACTAAGCCCGAGGTGGTTGGACTGTTTACAGAGGGACACTGCATCATTGAAACTTATCAGAAGATGGAGCGATTTAGCGCCCGCCAGACCGGATAAAATGGAGAAGGGTATTGGATGAGACCAAGGCTCTACAATAGGGCTTTTGGGCCTATGATGATGATGAAAAATTTAGTCCACTGAACTTTCAAACCCAAAGCAAACGATAGCAAATGAGTTATACTGCGAGCAGTTTGAGCGTTAGAAGAGAGACGGCAGTCTTTGGTCTCAAGATGACATTACAAAGGCTGGAGTAGTTTGAATGGCAAACCATGCCCCACCCACCACATTCGCCGGACATTGCTCCATCTGATTATCATTTATTTAGCAGTCATTAAAATCATTTAGACAAAAAAATTATGAATTCTGTAGACGATGTCAGAACAGTGCATACTAGAGTAGCATTTTTTGTCACGGACAAGTGCATTTTGGAAGAAGGGTCTTACAGGTCTACTAGATAGATGAATAAGAAATATAAAAAGAAAAATGTAGGGCATTATTTATCGGATGATTCTATTTATATAGAAAAAAAGATAAAAACCAGCGGATCGTCCACGTAATATATAAAAGAAAAAGTTGAAGAATTTTGCATTTTAAGAAAAAAAACAATTGCATATGCCGAAAAATAAAATTTATAAAAAATACACTAAATTGATACGATCAGCGGTTTATTCGCAGTGTTAAATTGTAACATTAACGCGGTGACGTGTCCCATCGCTTTTACTTTCGAGGGCCGATAAGCTGCGTATGCGCACGTCCACGTGACCAATAAGATACCGAAGATGGCCGAACACCGTAAAACTCCATAGGTGGCAACAGTGAGTCATCGCTAATCGCAACTGGCGACTTATCGCCGCCAACTCGTTAACTCTTATCGCTCGCCAGCTCTATCAAGCGATCGCCGTGGAGAGCGAATAATGAATTTGGTGAAAATGTGTGTCACACACACACACAAACACACATGTAATTGTATCAAATTGTACATGCAAATCTGTTGATTAGAATCACTAACTAAACAAAGTGATGTGAAAGCATCATCCGTAATGACAAGTCATAGGAACACGTACGTATCGGGGACGAGAGCCGTTGCTGAAGCGTGCGAGAAATTACCGCACATTTCGGCGAATCATTTCCAAAGAAAATCTCCAAAGACAATATTAAATATAATTTGAATCACTAGAATTTTCTGAAACTAAGACTTACGAAGAAGGTCTTATAATCATGCTGAACTTGAGATTGCCCGTCACGCTTGGGTAAGCCAACAAAGAGACGGGAACACCACATCGTGGCTTAATGGCTAAGGTTATCCTGGAGGGACCGCCCTACGGTGAGTCTAAATGTAGACTACCTCTGACGAGCCATCGTGGCAACCTCGCATCTAAATACTCCTTGGAAATACATGCGACCTACACCTAAGAAAGCAAAGGTAATATAATATGCTGACGTGGCCGGCGTAAATCACAAAAGCCCTATAAGCAGGGATGGAGGAGACAAGATCCTGGTGACAGACAGGAAACCGCCTCACTACTTTGAGCATAGTCTCTCTTTCATAATAAAACTCCGGACATTCCCAAAGAATGTGTTCTGATGATTGTTCATTGGAGTCACAAAAATCGCAAGCCGGGTCATCCTTAAGGTCCAGACGATGGAGATTGGCATTAAAAGAGCCATGTCCCGTGATAAACTGGGGACACGTAATGGTCAGGAATAAACAAATGCAGCTTAACTCGAGCTAGTACATTAGGGAAGAACCGGAAACCAGTTCTTCACGTACTCTCACCAGACCAACGGGATTGCTATATCTTTAAGGCGATATTTTAGAGTCTCTTCTTGAATGCGGCTTGGTCCAAAGCTTCGACGTCGGTCGGGAGAATGTCCTGGTCTCCAAGACGTAAAACTCCAGGACGCTTAATGCTATTATGGGCTAGTTAGTGCTGATACCAATTTTGGTTTTGACTCTTTAAATCGGAGGATTATATAGACGCCTCTAAATCAGGAAGATCTTCTAAGTTCGATGACATGCCGAAATCTCTAACTGAATCTGAGCCTCGCTATTGAAGAAATGTAATCAAAAACATTCGCATCTTCAACATTGCTAACACATGAACGTTTAAGAAAGTGAGCAGGATGGGTATTTGAGTGCCACAAGAACTGTCTGAGCAAAATAAAGAACGACGGAAAGATCTGTGCAACTTTTTTTCAGTTAATTGTATCCAGAGACGAGAAATGGATAGTTTACGATAAAATACTAAGAAAAATCAACGGCTTTCCAAGAAACAAGCACAAATTCGAACCCCAAAATCATTTAGGTTCATATTTAGCGTCGAAACCTTCTATCTTTCATAACTAGGAAATCCTAAAATTACATGAGAGATGGGAAATGGTTATAAATAATGATGATAATTATATTTTAGAAAAATATTTGTAAGTATTAGAGCGACCCGAATGAAATCACGTATTTTTTAACCTAATATTCGTGCAGTTTGTGTCTAGAAATGGCGAAGAAAGCAAATCGGTAAGTTTTTTTTGCTTAGAACTATTGTTTAGCATTATTTAAGAGTAATAGAATTTATATTATTGTTAAGGGTAGAATGTCGAAATCAGAAATTGACGAAGGACTGACAGGACGTAGATGTCAATTTAAGTTTCAAAGGTTCAAATCGAGAAATAAAAATCTAAAACTTACATCTGAATCTGGACGACCTTCTTAATTTTATGATGACATATTGAGATCCTTGGTCGAGTAGGATTCTCGATTAACCATCGAGGAATTATGGCTGAGACCACGGTAAAATCCGAAGATAACAAAAAAGAGCGGAGAAACATGCAATTCTTTGTTGTCGAGACAAAGAATTCGACCATGTTTACACAAAATCGTAACTAAAGATGAGAAATGGATCGTATACGATAACATAGAACCAAAAATGAAATGACTTTCTCCGAATCAAACTCCCTTTCCTATCCCTAAGCCTGGTTTAACATTCCTGGTAAGAGGAATAATTCATTATGAATTATTACAACTAATTTTGTTTAACAGAAAAAAAAATAATCCTTCACCACGATAATAGACACCCTAATAAAGCAAGAATGACCTTGAAAAAGTTCAGGAGTTAAGCTAAGAGGTTCTGCCACACCCTTCATATTCCCACCGATTAATTTCTCTTCAGGTCCATGGATCACACATTAAGAGAAAAGATTTTTTTCAAAAGAGGATTTGAAAAACTACAAGGAAGATGGGAAACAGTTATTAACGTAAAATTTACATTGAAAAAAAAGATGGATTTCTTTCGAGGTATGTATCTTAAAAATAACACGAGAGCTAAATAATATTATCGGCGTAATAAATGCATTTGCGAAGCGAGAGAGGCTGCAGTAAAATCTGAAAATAGCATATCTTATCAACGACGCTTATCACCAGAACGATGGATTACTTATCAGGAATTAGGACCAATCTCATTATAAACTTTACAACTCTGCTGCATAAATTAATTAAGAGCCATAACCGATAACGCCGACGACACAATCGATCGAATTGTTTTACGATCAATATATATATATTGATGGCACACACAATGGATTACTGCGAACAAATTGCACACCGTGACTAATGCCGCGGATTTACTGTAAAAATAAATCAAATTGACCATTCTGTTGGAACAAAGCGATCGCTGAACATGTTTCCAATATGACACATTCATTCGATAGCATTGTAACGCGAGGAGGATGAATCAATAGTGATTTTACTTGGTCGAGATCAAAGTAAGCTCGCTTACTCACGAAACAATGAATGAATATTATAATTTTCTAAGAAAAATTGAATCGTTTGAACGAAACGATTTATTTATAATCAATCCGCACACGTCTGGAAATAAATTAGCTTGTTTATGATTGATTAGAAAAAAATCGTCTGAATCTAATTTCGATTAGCATCTCCGCTGATGAATTAATTCTATCAGGTGGTTCGGAAAGTAATTTATATATAATAAAATTGTTTTTTATGAAAATGAATAAATATTTTATTGAATTATATACACATATCCCTCGATTTACACGGTAGATAGGTTCCTGAGAAAAACGTGTAAA